>LPNX010099025.1:172955-195335 GCA_001517045.1 Pseudotsuga menziesii | reverse complement strand
ATTAAGACCTTCAAAGGCTGCACCCACAAAACACGTACCATTTTCGAGGTTTTCTCACTTAGACAATTATAAAAATATTATAAAATTACTAATTTAATTATCGAAAAATAATGCCGTACTAGTGCTATGGGTTCTCTACATGGATGTCAATTTGTGTATCTTGATTCGATCATTTAGGCCCTCAAAGGCTGCACCCACAAAAACATATACCTTATAATTTCCCTGAAAAAATAAAAAAGTGCCTGTTAGGAAAAATGAAATTTGACATAACTATGCAAATTTTCGATACATAAAAGTTATATATTTGGAAAGGTGATTCAAATTCCTACATTTCATGTTTTTTACTCAATGCAAGATATTTTGCATAAGTATCTCAAAAAATCCAAGTAAGTTGAGGGATGCCTGATTTTTCAGGTTTCTATTGCATCTAACGCGCCAAAAAGGTCCATCATCTTCTTGCACTCACCCGGGTCATGCTTTACTTTTCCTTAGAATTCTCCTGCCTCCCTTCCTTACCTTGCTCGTCTCTGAGTGGATCCTTATCCTCTTACTTCTGAGGGTTATCCCCCCGTTCATTATTGCCCTCATCCTTATCCTCCAAAACCATAAATTGATTAGATACAAAGATCCACTTATTGACATCCATATCTCCCTGACAATTTCCTCCTCACTTACACTATTGAACTTTAGTAAACCCTTGCTCTCCTACCTCCTCTATTTGTTTGGGTGGAGGGGGTGGGTTATTTTGGGGGAATTCTATGAAACAATTCTCATACTCATGACATCGTTGGCATCGGAAGGGGATTTGTTCATAATCTAATGGTTGGATTCAATTTTCATCTTCCCAAGTTAGTTCAGTGGCCTCTAGTAGTTCCTTTGTGAGATCCATGTAGACACATATCCTTGAATAGGTCGTATACCTCTGTGCCTTTTCTTGCTCTGATATTTTAATAAAAGTTCCCAGACTATTCCCTATGTCCTCCAAGATCTCTATATCCTAGTATTCGCCTCAGAGGGAATACAATCAAATACACACTCGAGTAGTTCTCATGGTTTTTTTCCCTAAACAAAATCATTCCTTCCATGGCCACAAAAATAGACCCACAAAATAGAGTGAAAAAGGTCCACCATCCATCATGCGGTTTTGATCTTCCAAACTAATGAAACCGATGGTGAAAAAACCCTTAGAGCCTAGATGTAAATCATACTGGTCTTTTGGCTTCTAGGTAGAATTGATCCACCATATTAGGGATTTCTCATAAGGTAGCATACCCACAAATGTTTTGATTAGGGCATGATATTTCATATACCGAATACGATCTCTTATTTTGTTCGATCTGATCTACATTAAGGGGATTCAATCCAATCTAGGCATGCATTACCCTAACTGTCTCCCCTCGAGTTCTTGCTTCCAGTTTGAGTCATGATTTCGTGATCCCTCTCCTACCATTTCATCGAGGGGGATCTAAATGCTTCAAATATGGACCCCATATTCCCCTGCTCTAGGGGGTTGGATCCCCCACCATTCCTTCTTCCATAGAACATCGTTATCCATCCTCCTCATAGAATCACTGAAAACCTTAGAGATCCCATTATTATAACCCCAAGATAAAATTATATAACTACCCATGCCCATTCTCTTAGTTTTATTTTTCTCTTGTTTTTTAATTTCATTATGTTTCATATCTAATCCTAATCCCTTCCTATTCTCTTAGTTATATTTAATTATGTTTTTTAATTTCCTTATGTTTCATATCTAATCCTAACCCCTTCCTTTTCTCTTAGTTATATTTAATTATATTATTGTGTGTGGGGTTGATCTTTTTATGTTTTCATATATTATGCTAATCCAATTCTTTCTCTAATATATCTATCACTCCTTTCTTATCTCTCCATCATAGTTGGCTTTTTATGTCCTCCTCTTTGAAATTCATTATTACGAAAAATGAACTATTTTTTCATCTTCCTTTTTAGTTAAATGCTTCCATCATTATTTCATGTTTTATATACATAGATATTTATTTTCCTCTCAAGCATGCGTAATTTTTCTTTTAATATTGTTTTTCAAGTTGTTAACTTGTTTCTCCTCGTTTCCTTTCATTGACCTCACAGATAATGTTGCATTCGTCACATTACCCAATGTATTTGTCACATTACGACACATTACAATATTTAACAAAGTTTATGCCACATTGTGACATTTTGCAAGGGTCTTATGTTTCACTTATGTTCATTTTGATTATGTTTTACTTATTTCATCTTGGTACATTGATCAATTGTTGTGAGACTTTCTGACTAAGTTCCACCGTGAATTTGTCATGGGATGGTGTTCAACAAGTAGGGATAATTTTAGGGGCGAATTTTAGTCCTATGGGCTATTTTTCTATGTTTTTCTCCCAAAAAAGATTCGCCATTTTGCATTTTTTGAAGCCCTCTTTCGCCCAATTTTGATGGGGTAAACATTTTTCACCCTAAAAATAGCCAAATTATTATATAAACGATATAAAATACTTGGGAATTAAAATATTTTTTTAAAAATATCGCCAATCATTTTATAGTTGGAATTTTAAGAATTGGTAATATTCGCCAACATTTATACACTTTTAAATCAGCATGGTTCCTTAAAATCATCCCTGTCAACAAGGGTTATATGGAAATGCAATGTTTTTCAAGGGTTTTGTCACATGTATCATTCATTAAGTTTTATGTTGAATTGTGGTATTCCTCCATGTTTATGTAACAATATTAAATTCATCTTTTCAAAGTTCCTAAATTCTTTTGCAAGGGATTTGTCACATTATGACATTTACCAAGTTTTATGTTTGATACGGAAAACCTCCATGTTTATCTCACATTGTGACATCCATGGAGGAATGTTATAATGTGACATAACAAATAATAAAAACCATGCATATATGCAACACCCACAATTCAATGAAGGTTGNAATAATAATAATCTATTTTTAAGGTCACCGCCAAGCGAGACACCAAATTGGTGTATGAGACCCCCTTGTTTGTGGGACAAGGGACCCCCCTCTACGCAACGATTTAACTACGAAAGTCTACAAAGGTGTACATACACTACCCCCCTCTGGATTTGAACCCGTGACCTCCTAAGAGGAAACACATGCTCTTAACCATTAGGCCCACTCATGCTGTACTAATTACCATTGACAGAAATACTTAACCATAGCCCATGACACCTTAACCTAATCAAACATTCTCAAATATTGTAGTCAACCATGATAAAACATAACCAACCAACTCAACCACACTCAATGTGACATAACCCTTAAAAAATTCATACTCCAATATAACTCTTCAGGAAAATCATAATGCTTCATAATCTTTTAAAAATGTCAAAATCAAATATAACCATTGACGAATGTCTCAACATCATTTAACACTTAAACTAGTCATAAGTTCATAACATTAGTGTCACAATATGACATATCGCTTGAAAAACTTTAAATAAAACAATAATGTTATTAATTAAATATTAATATTGTATTAATACATTGGTTATAATATTTGAATTAAATAATATGCTTAGCTCATTATTATTTTAATATTCATATTCATCATCAATATATATTAATCGCTTTAACTAAATTATAATATAATTAAATGAGATTATCTTTAATTGATTATTATACTATAATCAATTTAAAATTATTTTTATTAATATTTAATAAAATATTTATGTTTCACCTATCTATTTTTTAATATACTATATTGTTATAATTAAATAAGAATATTTTGAAATAAATAATTTTATTTTAATATTTTATTTAATTATTATACAATAGATATTTAAACAATATTATTTTATGTAATATATTAGAAATATTTAATACTTAATAAATCATGATTTTAATACTTAATAAATCGTGATTTTAACTAAATGATACATTAATTTTTTAACTAAATTATAATATAATTTATAGTATTGAGATTATTTTTAATTGATTATAATCAATTTAAAAACATATTTTATTAATATTTTTAATTAACTAAAATTATTATTACATATTTTTTTACCTCATCAATATATTATAATTAAATTATATCAGTTTTAGTTAATATTATATTATAAATAATTAAACAATGTTATTTTATTTTAGAAATATCTCTATGTATGCATTAGCTACTAGAAACATAGAGATAATATTAAAGATATTATTACTTTAAAGTTTAAAGAAAAGTTGTGGAGCATTAAAAGTTTGGAGAATAAAAAAAATTAAGATATTATAAGGAGGTCATTAATCCTAATTTAGAAGACAAAATGTATATCTCTCATTTAACTAGTGTAAATAAGAACGAACACTCATAAATGATGAAATAATTTAACATATTTATGAGACTCACATTGTTATGAGGATAAAAATCACTTTCTACTAAATTGTTGCACCCACATAAGATCTCTATTTCAATTTGTTGTTATAATAAAAATATATCTTACCTTCTAACCTATCAAAATTTTAGGAACCATCCTCTTCCAGCTTTTAAAGCATATAAATAAAATTTTAATAGAAACCAAGTAGTTCACTATCATCATCACCATCACCATCAAAATAAATTAAAATCCAAATTTATTTTAAATTTAATAATTCATTTTAACTTATGGATTATTTTATTTAATAATAATAATTTAAAATAAAATATAAAAAAAAAACATAAATCCATTTTTAATTAAATATTTATATTTAGTTTCATAATTCATTTTTAGCTTAAAAATTATTTTTTCAATAACAATAACTTAATTCAAAGTATATATATATATATAAGCCTGGGTTTAATGTTAAATTTATCTCAATTAAAGCACACGAGATATAACCCTCTTTGTATAGGTTTTTATTAATTTAATATTTTTATTTTATTTTAATATAATAACTTAAATTTAAGTAGATATATTTTTTATTTAATGAGTTTATATATATATATATGATGAAGTAAATTTAGGATATATTTTGTTTTATTTTATTGTATATTTGGTATTTAGTGATAGCCATGTTTTTAATAAATAAAGAGACTTGTTTTTATGAAAAAAATTATGATAGAGTGTATTTTCTTTAATTTTGAAATTTGAGATTATAGAAAACTTTTGAATTTGTTATATTTTTTATGTTATTATTTAGAACTGTTGTAATTACTAATTTCACATTCATATAAAATAACAATAATGAGAAATTATTCACTTTTTATTCACTTTATTCTTAATATCATGATAAAAATAAATTTCAAAATATCTATATAAAATTATATCTTCAACTAATTATTATTGTTATATATGAAATTATCTCAATAAATCTTATAAGTATGCATTTTTTTGTTAATATAGTTTATTATCATTTAGATATTATCTTAGATTTTGGATTTGCTTTGGGGCATCAACAAGATTAACCCAAGTGTAATAAGTGTATCATAGAAATTCATTTCATGATTGTGGTATCTTGTTATGATTAAATGCATTTTGATTAAGATTTAACAATTTGTTTTTTGTTTTTTTCATATCAATTTTTGGTTTTTGTTTATTAAATAGCATTTATTTTGTACTTATAATGAATATAAAATTATATATTTTAACCTTTGTTTAACAATCCACTATTTATCAAAACTAAATAGTGAGTTGTGCCAGCTTTACTCCTCGGTGTACTATTTGTAGCTAACTTTACATACCATTGCAATTTTTTTTAATTGTAGCTTTGCTAGTCGTAGCTAACTTTACAAACCATTGCAGACTTTTTTTATTATTGGTTGTGACGCCCTGCTACGTTATCGGGATCGGCCTTTATCAATCGATTCTACCTTTTTGAAAGTTGAGATTGGTGAGAAAAACTTTCTCAAGCAACCTGCACAACGTGTTGCAGGATATCGTGGGGGCCGTTATGTGTCTTCTTAATACCTGACACGGCAGGCTATGTCATCCAGATCCACTTGGGGTGCCTAAATCAGCTGGTAGGATGGCTGCAGCCTGCAGAAGAATGTGCTTGGATAGCTGCTGTTGAAGGAGGATGTGCACACAGTTACACTGGTATTTTAAAAAGAGAAAGCTCTGAGAAAGACTGTGTTGAGTGGTTGTGTTATTTTATTAGTAATTGTTTTTAAATGTAATAAATAAATAAATATATATGTATATATATGGTAGAGAAATAATGTTAGAATGAATCATATGTTTTTATTTAAATATTTTAATAAGTTTATTTGATCTTTAGATTTTCAGATCCATCTTTCTATTTTCATATTCAATAAAGTAAAATTGACAATCAAAGCTTTAATAAATAGTTTTCTTGTACTATATCTCTTAACACCTGGAAGTAGGCCAACAAATGTTTCACAATTGCTGAGTTCTAATTTGACCAGTTACGCTGGATTGTGCATACACGAAACATCTTGCTAGTTGTGAGTCAATCTCTTCGGAGATCTACACAGTGATGGCTTTTGTGTAGTGTTAGTAAAATGTGATGAAGAAAATCAAGAGAGTCACTAAAGTAGCTTAAATCTTATATTAGCATACCATAAGTAAAAAGCAGAGTAATATAGTTATTTAAGTAAAGTGGAAGGTAAATATTTACATCCATAGGCGTATATATGTTAGAATTTTGGGGTGGACTACTATCTATGCTTTGTCATCTACCAACGAGAATGAGACAAGTGTACTGTCCAAATTGATTTTGTAGTAGTCGTTTAAACGAAAATGAGATAAGTGTACTGTTCAGATTGATTATATGAATGTCGTCCAAAATTAATAATTAATAATTTCAAAAAAATAAAAAATAATTTAACTAACATATGATAAGTAGAGGTAGTAATAGTTATAAAAATTAATGTTAGAATGAATCATATGTTTTTATTTAATTATTTTAATAAGTTTATTTGATCTTTCACTTAAAAAATAATTTCTAAGATTTTCAGATCCAACTTTCTATTTTCATATTCAATAAAGTAAAGTTGACAATCAGAGCTTTAATAAATAGTTTTCTTGTACTATATCTCTTAACACCTGGAAGTAGGCCAACAAATGGTTCACAATTGCTGAATTCTAATTTGACCAGTTACGCTGGATTGTGCATACACGAAACATCTCGCTAGTTGTGAGTCAATCTCTTCGGAGATCTACACAGTGATGGCTTTTATGAAGTGTTAGTAAAATGTGATGAAGAAAATCAAGAGAGTCACTAAACTAGCGTAAATCTTTAAGGCAAGTATACTAGCATACCATAAGTAAAAAGCAGAGTAATATAGTTATTTAAGTAAAGTGGTAGGTAAATATTTACGTCCATAAACCATATATGTTAAAAATATGTTAGAATTTTGGGGTAGACTACTATCTATGCTTTTTCATCTACCGATGAGAATGAGACAAGTGTACTGTCCACATTCATTATCTGAGTGTCGTCCAAAATTAATAATTAATAATTTCAAAAAAATAAAAAATAATTTAACTAACATGTGATAAGTAGAGTTATTGATAGTTGTAAAAATTAAAATTAATCTTCAGCTATTCGATTATTAGATAGAGCTACTGGCTTAACTCCATGGATTATTAGATACAACTATTAGCTTAACACAAATGTGTCTAGAACTATTAGCTTAACTTCAACTCTAATCAAAGTTATATTGGATAACTATTAGCTTAACACAAATGTGTCTAGAACTATTAGCTTAACTTCAACTCTAATCAAAGTTATATTGGATAACTATTAGCTTAACTATTATATGCAACCAAATTATGTTAACTCTAATGATTCTACAACTATTAGGTTAACTACAACTCTAATTACTTACGGCTTAGTCCAAGTGCATTTGGCATCTAGGAGTCTATCTAATGTGCACTCATGTAAGAGTCGAACTCCAAATAAAATAGTTCAAACTCTTAATAAATTCTTTTGAACTCGTGTGATAACTACACTTAGTGGCATGGTATTATGCAACTCATGTGACACTCGAACTCCACCTACCAATTGGGATTCCACTTAATGTGCATAAGGCTTAGTCGAACTCCATTTGGAAGCTAGAAGTCACGATAAATCATAGCTCTTTTATTAACTACAATAGATTTATATTAGCTTAACTATTAGATACAACTATTAGCGTAACTCCAATGATTCTACAACTATTAGCTTAACTTCAACTCTAATTACTTACGGCTTAGTCCAACTGCATTCGGCATCTAGGAGTCTAGCTAATGTGGAGTCATGTAAGAGTCGAACTCCTAATAAATTCCTCTGAACTCATGTGATAACTACACTTAGTAGCATGGTATTGTGCAACTCATGTGACACTCGAACTCCACCTACCAACTGGGAGTTTAGTTAATGTGCATAAGGCTTAGTCATGATAACTAAGAGCTCTTTTATTAACCACAATAGATTTATATTAACTTTTAAATTAACTATTAATCGTTCAAACTCCTTATAAACAATTATAAAAAATAAAAAATAGCTCATGTGATAACTAAACTTAATGGCATGGTAATGTGTAGTCCATGTGACAGTTGAACTCCATCTAGCAGCTCGAAGTAAAGTTAATTAGTCAAAATTCATTTTATAGTTGGGAGTTGAAGTCAAGTGCATTTCGTGTGATAGTATAATTCCTAATAAAATCCTCTGAACTCCTAATAAATTCCTCCTAACTCATGTGATAATTGCACTTAGTGACATGGTAATGTGCAACTGATGTGACACTCGAACTCCACCTACCAATTGTGAGTCCAGTTAATGTGCATAAGGCTTAGTCCAACTCCATTTGGAAGCTAGAAGTGAGGATAACTCGAAGTTCTTTTATTAACTACAATAGATTTATATTAACTTTTAAATTAACTAATATTAAATACAACTATTAGCTGAACTCCAACATAATGATACAACTATGAGCTTAACTTCAACTATGAGCTTAACAACCACAACTTAAGTGGTTTTTATGTTAGATTAAGGGTGCTCGCACGAAGTTGGTTCCACTTTTTAATGCCACTTAAGAAATCAGAAACGCACTTCCGAAGTGCAAATCAAGAACGCATATGCATTATTGATGGTACGTTCAGAATAACCCAAGCCCAAATATTAGGCTAAGGTTTGTAAAGAAGTTTCACATATGCGTTTTGTAAATGTTAAATATCACATATGCGATATTTAACATTTACAAAACGCATATATCGCATTTAAGAAAGTAATAGGTAACATTATGTGTATATGCATGGAAAGTAATAGGTAACATTATGTGTCCAAAATAATTAAGACAATAGAGTTTTTTCTTGATTTTAATCAACAAGTTCTTTTAATATTACCATTTTTTGTAGCACAAGTGATGGTGGAGCTCATCTAAGAATCACTTTTCTAAGATAATTAGCCAAGCAATAACACTACTGTGTAACAACAATGGCACTTAACGAGGTAGTTTCTGGAAGAAAACCAGCTCAATACCAAACCACACAAGAATCCTATGTATTGCATTTGTTTCCAATTCCTCCTCGACAGGAAACCCATTTCTTGACAAACTATCAACATTTGTAACTTTCTACATGTATTTTCACATAGGTTTTTTACCAAGGACAAACAACCAAACGAAAACCCTAGTTCAAGTTTCATTTATTTCTTTTTCTATCACACCATCTCTATTTGGCTATATGTGTGACTACACCATGAAAATGCCAAAATTGGAGTGAGTATTCCTTCATCGGTCATTTAAAAAGGAGTCGCATAGCCTCGCAAAAGGTTTAAGTTGTGTAGCGTCACCTGAATCTTCTTCATCTTCTATTATTACAAGAAGCATAACCTGCGATAAATGGCCAACACGACTGGCCCTAGTTCATGTTTCAAATATTAATTTTTCTATCACACCACTTGTATTTCTCTGCACATGTGACTACTTCAACGACATGCTAATGAAAGCGGAGAGGGTATTCCTTCATCCATTACGTAAAAAGGACTCCCATAGCCTCACAAAACTTTCAAGTTGTGGAGTGTCACTCAAATATCCATGTTCTATTTGTGTTGTTAGCACCACTCTTAATGGAAATCTCCAGTAATTTAAGTAAGAAGCTTAAGGAAATAATTATTATTTCATTCTAGCTTGGAATCAACAAATATTGAAGCCTCCACAAAGCTTTGCTCTAAATATATTGCATCCTCTACTTGTTATCGACAATATGACTACTTAGTTTTCTTATTTCCTCCTGTAAATTTTTGTCAAGTTCATTTGTCGTTACCCGTCTCTCATAAATTTTCACTGAAATTTTAGTAACCTCCTTCTCATCTTTATTCAAGTTCATGCTTGATGGATAACATTATTTTAGGCATATCTTGTTTGTATTCCCACACTAAATTAATCCTTCAATTGGTTTGGATGGCCTTTACTATGGCTCCAAAACCATGTTTGTAAATGCTTAGAACAATAACAATATGCTTACACCAACATAATGAGAAAAATAACCTTTCTAGTTGCATGCTTCACATTACCAAAAATATTTTATAGACTACATAAAGTGACTTATAGACTACTAAATTTAATTCTTTTATTTAATTATTTAGGTAGGAAGAAGGATGGGGCATATGCGATATTTCACATTTACAAAATGCATATGCGATATATATCGCAAGTGCGATATTGAAAACTAAAAAAAAAAAAACAGAGGCCACAGGCCTCAAATATCATTTGCACAGTCAAGGATCAGGAGAGCGAAAAACCGTGTGGGCGAAATAACGCAAAGGCGATTTTTGTTTTAGCTTTTGGAGGTCAAGTTCGAGGTCGAGTTGGAGGTGGATTGGCTCCAATCGTAGGTAAATGCTCTTATCCATTTCAATTAGTCTTCAATTATTTATTGTTTTCCATAATTTCATAGTTTTTATAATTATTTTAAACAAATTTAATAATAAAAAAAATGAATGAAATCAAAGAATGATTAAGTAAAATAA
The DNA here is from genome assembly GCA_001517045.1 of Pseudotsuga menziesii. NCBI lineage: Eukaryota > Viridiplantae > Streptophyta > Pinopsida > Pinales > Pinaceae > Pseudotsuga > Pseudotsuga menziesii. The sequence continues at coordinate 184,422 of LPNX010099025.1, read as the reverse complement.
CTTGTATTTTTTTTGTTTAAATCTTAACAGATAACAGAAATGAACAAGACAATGTGGAAAACCCACACTCTAATAACCCACAACCTAACCCACAACCTATCCCACAACCTAAACCAAACATGAACCCAAACCCAAACCCGGATGGGGAACAAGACCGAAAATCACAAATTATTGCGCATTTGGCATCATTGAGGTGCCTTAGCTCATCTATTAAAGGGGGGGATCGTTTGAGAGAGTCTTTAGCCGATGCATTGGAAACAATAACAAACACAATTACCGAAGCCCAAGGAGCTCTATACAACATTAGCTCATACAGAGAATCCAGGAGGCAATACTACTCCAATGGATTGAATTATAAAGAAATCAAAGCCCTTAAAATTACAAAAGACCAATTATTTTCATTATTCCAGGACCCTAGCATTGGATTGGTTCCACCCACCAGTCGAGCACACATTTCCATAGACTGGTACGTTGAACCAAATATAAAGGCCAATTGGATGGATCGTTGGTATATGGTCTTTGATGAAGACCCTCATGGGAATAGGGACATCCCATTTTATTTCCTTACGAAGTTGTATGTAGAATTCATCATAGGAAAACATGTTAACTACTTCGATATCTTAGGCTTCTAGGGTGTTGGTCATGGGATGCCCCAAGATAGGGAAGGGGCCAGGACGGATCCTAACCGTGTGCCATGCCCTCCATGCACAACAAAACCCCCTCGACTATATCATCATGTGGGTCCTGTGATTGAGGATACACAGGAGGCATTATTTGACTTGGCAGATACATTGCTTCAGTATGGGACTGATGTCCAAGGCAATGTAGAGCAAGGGGCTGGCACTTCTAAGGTGGGCCCATCTACAGATCACACAGGAGATGCAGAGCGTTCAGAGCGTCGTGTTACTCCACAACCTTGCACATTGTGTGGAGGAATATGCTATGGCCCTGCTTCAGACCTTCGAGGTGATGGATTACTTCGCTTTGTAAGTAAAACTCATTATTTTCATATTATATTTTGTTTCATATCAAAATTTTCAATTGTTTCGCAATTTATTTCTATTTAATTATCTAACAAATTATGTGAACAAATATATAGTTGGTGTCCCATGGCACACCAGAGTCGCATAGTCCGCCGATTAATGTTGAGAACATTGATGCGGCTGTCAATTTTGCATATGGGTTTGGTTCTTCACCAATAGGGGTAAGAACTATACTTGTTAATTTGTCAACTTTATTTACATATTTATAGTATAGATTGTAACATTCAATACATCCTAATTTTGATACAACATGTTTTATGCAGGGTGATCAGGATGAGTACATTGTATCTTAGCCTATTCCCTCTCATGCAGAGGTAGATTCCCAAACACAGGTATTATTTTAAATATGCTTTTAATTATGTTTCGCTTTCTTTGGAAAAATCATTTTCGTCCATCATGTATATGTATCGTTTTCTTTGTATTATCTGACATTGACATATGTTACGTTATGTAGGGAACCATTGAGCCATTGCTTGAAGAGTACCAATGCGAGGTTGTTGCCGACCCACCTCTTCCCCCCCGCCAGGTACATGTATGTTTCTCTTTCTTTGAAAATGTCATTTTTCATCCATGTAGTATATATCTCTAAGATTCTTTTTATTATCTGAATTTGACATATGTATCGCTTTGACATATGTTACTTTATGCAGGAACCTATTAAGATAGTGGTGCTTGAAGAGCACCAAAGCGAGGTTGTTGTCAACCCACCTCTTCCCCCAGCCAGGTACATGTATGTTTCACTTTCTTTGGTAACATTATTTTCTATCCATGTAGTATATATGTCTCTGATTCACTATTTTATCTGAAATTGACATATATGTTACTTTATGCAGGCCCCTAGTGAGGCACCGGTGTGTGAAGAGCACCAAATCGGTGGCCCACCTTTGACGAGCCAGCAGGTATGTTTATGTATCGCTTTCTTTGTACGTTTGTGTATCGCTTTCTCTAATTTGGTGCTTGAAGAGACCCAAATTGGTGACCCACCTCTTCCCCCCAAAGGTACATCTATATTTGTTGACATTGGCATATATATATTTTTTATGCAGCTTAATAGTGAGCAAGTGGTGCTTGAAGAGCACCCAATCAGGGTCGCTGTTAGTGAGGCACCACGACCCACCATTACTTACTCACGTACAGTAAGTAAAAATGTTATTTTGGTTTTGGAATTTGAACAAATGTACATAGAATTTTTAAAGGTTGGTAAATTAACTTACAAAATTTGGTTTTTCTACAGTCTCCACTGATGTGACCTATCCCTCTTGTTCAGCGATGGGGATCACCAGTGAGCAGTCGAAAAAGAAAGCTAGACTTCTCCGAAGACATTGGCAGTGGTAGCGAAAGGGGGGATAACTAGAATAAATGTATAAGGGGCATACATAGATGTAACCTTTTGTTCATATACACACAGATGTACTTTTTGATCCACTATTTTGTATTATGGCCATGTGGCATGACAATTTTTGTAACATTATTTCTATACATATATAAAATAAAGCAAGGTTCAAATTTATACATATATGGTTGACTTGATCTTGGAACATGATATGTGCGGTTCACCTATGTGATATAATGATATGTGTGGTTCACATGTGTGCTAACTTATGAATTTCCAATACTTAAAGGAAGACTTTACAACTCATCAACTTTTTAAAATTATGTCTATCCTCAACTTTTTAACATCATAACCATACCATATACTAACTAAATTACATACACTAACAATCATAACACTATGTCATGCATGGATGTGTAATATATACCATATCATGCCCTACAATACCCTATGATACTAACATCATACAATTCTAACATACAATAACATACCCTACAATATATGACACTAACATCATACCATACTAACATACAATAACATACCATAACATACCGTACTAACATCATACCATACTAACATACCATACCATTGTAATATACCATACACTAAGATCACAACACTAAGTCATGTATGCATGTGTAATATACCATATCATACCCTACAATACCCTATGATACTAACATCATACCATACTAACATAGAATAACATACCCTACATTACCCTATGACACTAACCTCATACCATACTAACATACCATACCATTTTAATATACCATACACTAACATCATAACACTAAGTCATGCATGCATGTGTAATATACCATATCATACCCTACAATATCCTATGATACTAACATCATACCATACTAACACACAATAACATACCCTACATTACCCTATGACACTAACATCATACCATACTAACATACAATAACATACCATAACATAACATACTAACAATATACCATAACACTAAGTCATGCATGCATGTGTAATATATACCATATCATACCCTGCAATACACTATGATACTAACATCATACCATACTAACATACATCATACCCTACAAACCATAAATTGGTTGAAGTAAACCCTAGTTCCATCTCATTATTTGTCAACCCTATTGATAGCATGCAAAGTGGTGTTCATGAAAGCCTAGTTGGTTTCCAATTTGTACATGGCCATGTGTTTCTAGTTCCCTCTCCTAACTTGCAAATTGCTCACTAAACCCTAGTTCCATCTCATACCTTGTCAACCCTAGTTGGAGCATGCAAATTGGTGTTCATGAAAGTCTAGTTGGTGCATGCAAGTATTGGTGATCATGTGTTTCTAGTTCCCTCTCCTAACTTACATGATTGCTCACTAAACCCTAGTTCCATATCATACCTTGTCAACCCTAGTTGGAGCATGCAAATTGGTGTTCATGAAAGCATGGTTGGTGCATGCAAGTATTGGTGATCATGTGTTTCTAGTTCCCTCTCCTAACTTGCAAATTGCTCACTAAACCCTAGTTCCATCTCACACCTTGTCAACCCTAGTTGGAGCATGCAAATTGGTGTTCATGAAAGCCTAGTTGGTGCATGCAAGTATTGGTGATCATGTGTTTCTAGTTCCCTCTCCTAACTTGCATGATTTATAACTAAATCCTAGTTCCATCTCATACCTTTTCAACCCTAGTTGGTGCATGCAAATTGGTGTTCATGAAAGCCTAGTTGGTGCATGCAAGTATTGGTGATCATGTGTTTCTATTTCCCTCTCCTAACTTGCATGATTGCTCACTAAACCCTAGTTCCATCTCATACCTTGTCAACCCTAGTTGGTGCTTGCAAATTGGTGTTCATGAAAGCCTAGTTGGTGCATGCAAGTATTAGTGATCATGTGTTTCTAGTTCTCTCTTCTAACTTGCATGATTGCTCACTAAACCCTAGTTCCATCTCATACCTTGTCAACCCTAGTTGGTGCATGCAAATTGGTGTTCATGAGAGCCTAGTTGGTGCATGCAAGTATTGGTGATCATGTAAGCCTAGTTGGTTTTTGATTTGTACATGGAAATGTAATTAAATGTATATAACATAACATAATGCAATAACATACCATACATTTACCATACTAACAGACAATAACATCATACAATACCATACATCATACATAACATATCATACATTTACCATACTGAACATACAATAACATACCATAACATAACATACTAACAATATACCATAACACTAAGTCATGCATGCATGTGTAATATATACCATATCATACCCTACAAACCCTAAATTGATTGAAGTAAACCCTAGTTCCATCTCATTATTTGTCAACCCTAGTGATAGCATGCAAAGTGGTGTTCATGAAAGCCTAGTTGGTTTTCAATTTGTACAAGGCCATGTGTTTCTAGTTCCCTCTCCTAACTTGCAAATTGTTCACTAAATCCTAGTTCCATCTCCTACCTTGTCAACCCTAGTTGGTGCATGCAAATTGGTGTTCATGAAAGCCTAGTTGGTGCATGCAAGTATTGGTGATCATGTGTTTCTAGTTCCCTCTCTTAACTTGCAAATTGCTCACTAAACCCTAGTTCCATCTCATACCTTGTCAACCCTAGTTGGAGTATGTAAATTGGTGTTCATGAAAGCCTAGTTGGTGCATGGAAGTATTGGTGATCATGTCTTTCTAGTTCCCTCTCTTAACTTGCAAATTGCTCACTAAAACCTAGTTCCATCTCATACCTTGTCAACTCTAGTTGGTGCATGCAAATTGGTGTTCATGAAATCCTAGTTGGTGCATGCAAGTATTAGTGATGTGTTTCTAATTCCCTCTCCTAACTTGTAAATTGCTCACTAAATCCTAGTTCCATCTCATACCTTGTCAACCCTAGTTGGAGCATGCAAATATGTGTTCATGAAAGCCTAGTTGGTGCATGGAAGTATTGGTGATCATGTGTTTCTAATTCTCTCTCTTAACTTGCAAATTGCTCACTAAACCCTAGTTCCATCTCATACCTTGTCAACCCTAGTTGGTGCATGCAAATTGGTGTTCATGAAATCCTAGTTGGTGCATGCAAGTATTGGTGATCACGTGTTTCTAGTTCCCTCTCTTAACTTTCAAATTGCTCACTAAAACCTAGTTCCATCTCATACCTTGTCAACCCTAGTTGGTGCTTGCAAATTGGTGTTCATGAAAGCCTAGTTGGTGCATGCAAGTATTGGTGATCATGTGTTTCTAGTTCCCTCTCCTAACTTGAAAATTGCTCACTAAACCCTAGTTCCATCTCATACCTTGTCAACCCTAGTTGGAGCAAGCAAATTGGTGTTCATGAAAGCCTAGTTGGTGCATGCAAGTATCGGTGATCATGTGTTTCTAGTTCCCTCTCTTAACTTGCAAATTGCTCACTAAACCCTAGTTCCATCTCATACCTTGTCAACCCTAGTTGGTGCATGCAAATTGGTGTTCATGAAATCCTAGTTGGTGCATGCAAGTATTGGTGATCACGTGTTTCTAGTTCCCTCTCTTAACTTTCAAATTGCTCACTAAAACCTAGTTCCATCTCATACCTTGTCAACCCTAGTTGGTGCTTGCAAATTGGTGTTCATGAAAGCCTAGTTGGTGCATGCAAGTATTGGTGATCATGTGTTTCTAGTTCCCTCTCCTAACTTGAAAATTGCTCACTAAACCCTAGTTCCATCTCATACCTTGTCAACCCTAGTTGGAGCAAGCAAATTGGTGTTCATGAAAGCCTAGTTGGTGCATGCAAGTATCGGTGATCATGTGTTTCTAGTTCCCTCTCTTAACTTGCAAATTGCTCACTAAACCCTAGTTCCATCTCATACCTTGTCAACCCTAGTTGGTGCATGCAAATTGGTGTTCATGAAATCCTAGTTGGTGCATGCAAGTATTGGTGATCATGTGTTTCTAGTTCCCTCTCTTAACTTGCAAATTGCTCACTAAACCCTAGTTCCATCTCATAACTTGTCAACCCTAGTTGGTGCATGCAAATTGGTGTTCATGAAAGCCTAGTTGGTGCATGCAAGTATTGGTGATCATGTGTTTCTAGTTCCCTCTCTTAACTTACAAATTGCTCACTAAACCTTAGTTCCATCTCATACCTTGTCAACCCAAGTTGGTGCATGCAAATTGGTGTTCATGCAACCCTAGTTGGTGCATGCAAGTATTGGTGATCATGTAAGCCTAGTTGGTTTCTTATTTGTACATGGCAATGTAATTAAATGTATATTAAACTAAAAACATCAAGAAATGTAAATTTCAACAACTCGAGAGCTTGTTATTTTTCAAACTCTATTTGGTGGTGTCTAAAGACACCATTCTTGACGCCTCCAATGTGTCGTAGATGGTGTTTGTATCCTAGGCACATGAAATGGTAGACATTAGTAACATCATAAGAAATAAAAGAGAAACCAATGAAAATGTGCAAACATGATTTATAGATAACTCACCCGAGGTTGTACGATCGTGTTTATAGTGTCCAGTATCCTTTAAATAATATTATGTCTGTGAATGGTATCTATGAATCACAGGTTTATTACATTGGGAATAAAGTAAGGCTAAATAATTGAAATTGTGCTTTAGAATTCACTTTAAAGGTTAAATAATGCACCTGACAATGCACTCATACAAGTAGGCCATCTGGATCATCTCTGGTGCCGATGGTGTCCATCAATCTTTCGTGCTCTATATGAGGTAGTAAGTATCGTACATGTGACCTATTTTTGTGACCAAGTGTACACAACTTGATGTTTATACCAACTACTAGGTTTGTGAAGTGGTATACAATAGCTCCTGGTCTATAATCCTGATATACATACCCACCCTTCCTTTTTTGTTGTGCTGCAAGTGTCATGTACTCCCCTTTTATAACCATCGAGTCGGTTGGAAATTCAATATTTTCATCATTTGTAACAGGTTCTAGAATGGTTTGTTTCCCCTCTAAGCAATGTGCCAACCAATAGTCAGAACCCCATTCATTATTTTTTGGGGCAACCACTGCATATATCTGACCCCGTGAAAGGAAATAGGTCAATTTAACAATACATTTTGTAAATAAGGTCTTGCATTTCTAATTTCTACATAAATTAAATTATACATAGGTCGAGTAAACAATACATAAATGCATTTTCTTATTTAGGTACTAATCATGTACTTGCTTGTATGAGATCCGATATGTGATCATAGTCTGTAGAAATATGTGTCTGATCATCTTCCAAATGGTCTATTTCATTAATCTTGTTGAAATTGGTGCAAAGTGTCACTCTATCCCATGTATCAACGATATCCATATCCTCACAATCATCCCATTCACCGATGCTACAGGAACTGCAAAAGCAAGCCTTCAATCTTGTCCAAATTTGTAGGGTCGAGTTGTCTGAGCTTCTAATTGAATGAAACTGTCGAGTTCCATGCACTATGTTCACCCGATGTGTTTGTGATTGGTCCACATTTGTCACCTCCTAGAATATTCTTCGCACTAATTGTTTCCTTATTGCTTGTTCTCCCATGACAAATGCACACCATTCGACTATAGATGCAGCGTCTTGAAGGCGAGCACCTGTAAACTTCATCTCTTCCCTTCGAAGGAAAGTTTTAATGCATGCACCAGCACCATCGTGCTCTCCTTTTCCATGACCAGTTTCAAAGTAGTTCCATACATGTGGCATCTTGTATTTTGTGATCAACAAACACAACCATTCAAATACGCGTGCATTCTTGAACTATCCAGCACAGCCATCTGACCAAATGAAATGACGATAAAATGGTATATCCATAGCTATCACATGATCATAAAATAATTTAAAGCAATGTTGCATGTAATGGATGTCATGAGTCCAGTCGTCACTTATGTAGAAGTGACTTTCTTTCAGTATCACACGTTTCTCTTCATTGCTATCTTGCCCATGTCGATACATGATATGCACCATTATGCTCACCTGCTATGAGTGATAGTAGTGGCTTTGAATTTCATTTTGTGGTTGTAGGGTGTAATTTTCTGCAAAGTCAACCACTGATAGTATTGTTCTGAGAGGGAAGGTGTCTCGACATATTCTGAATTGCTCATATTGCCACCATGCCATATCGACATGTTGAATGTACATTTGGATCTTTCCACGAAACTCTGGAATAAAATCACATACTCGCACCTGGTACATGAATATTAATATGTCAATATTCAACAGTTTACCTGTGAAGTCACCAATTTAATCTTCCTGCTTTCTTTCCCATCATGTAGCTGATATGTCTCATACTGATAGTTCTGCTTCTCAACAATTGCTTTCCCGAATGCTTGATATTCACTTTCATGGATGCAATCATACCATAATGATAGCCCACGACAATTGTTGCAAGAACCATCTACACATTGTTTTAAGTAATGTGTCTGCCCATCTTGCCTCGGACACATTATGCTATGGATGAAATCTCTGGATGTCATTGGAGGTACCGTACTTGAGCATTCCTGCACATGGTTAAGATGCAAGAAATGACGTATATGTGGATATGTATGGTAATATAGGTCAAACTCTTTGTGGTATCTACAACAACAAGTGTTCCGGATGGTATTGATTCTAACATACCAAGGCTTGCAGTTTTCAAAAGATCTTTGCCCAAGCCGTAGCTCTATGTGGGCAACTTTAAACATCTCAAACAATTGAGTTTGTGTCATGTCAAGATAATGTTTAACATGAGGTTTAGTGTTTCTAGAACCCCTACAATGCTTTAACACATCCTTCATGTTAGAAGAAGGCCTAGTGTTATAATGCCAAAACGTTTGCACTAGGCCCTTCACTGCTTTGACTAACTTCATGTCTTTGTGGGGCAACCTACCGCTAAATCCCCATAATGTTTCCATTTGTCCCTCTACATCAAGTTTGTCTCTTCTTACTGAATATTTTTTAAGTGTCTTTGGATGTAAAGGCACAATTTGTGATGTGCATTTAAGTAAACGACGTTGTCTTGTGGATCTACATACAATTGATTCAGACAATACATGATGAGCCACATTACAATCTTGTGAACGAGTTTTTTACCAATCAATGTGAATGTAGTAGCAAGAGATTTAACAATGTGACTACTTGATTCGATATTCTTCATTGTTGTTATGCCTAAATTTCTTCTAACAGTTGCCATATTTCTAGATTTAAGCAAAGCTAAAAACAATTGGGATTTACTGGCTTCGGATTTGTTATCAAAATATTGTTTCATTATTTGAGAACAATGATGAAGGATAGTGCATTTAGCCACCTTACCTTCCATGGAAGTCAATCCGCTCTCGTCCACTTGTATTCTTTTAGGAGTTCTCTTTTGTTTTGATGCAAAATTTGTTGTCGTTTGAAATGCTGGAGTGACGTTTACATCCACTACAGGCTCACAACTTCGATTAGGAGATTGAACCACCGAACATGGTTGTTGCTGAGTCACATTTGCATTGGGAGTAACATACTTATTGAACTCTTCATAAGATTGTCCGTTTACTAATGGATCAATAATATCAACTTCTGTATAACCAGCTTCCTTTAATGTTGCATTATATTCCTCAGCCTCTACGTCAGGTATCTGTTGAGGGGGAATGGGAACTATTTGCTTATGTAATGAATGCCGACGATTTCTTGAATCTTTCCTCTTTTTTTCTTTTTTATTTTCTGCTTCTTCCGGTGTAAGCATCTTCCTTGCTCGCTTTCGTCCTCTATTACGTACATTCCCCATTGAAATCCACCCAAACCTATACAAAACTATGGAATTATGTAAGTATTGATAAAAAATTGCATGTTGAACAGTTCTTTGTGCACAGGTTCAGACGAATTATGTCTTTTGATACAGTAAACCTGGCCCATAGCACGCCAGCCAACATTTTGTATAAAACACATACCGCATATGCAATATTGATACAATGCTTTTTAATGAATGAGCAGGTTTTTTACATGTTCTCCAAAACGCATATGCGATTTAGTGCATATGGGATATATCGCATATGCGATTTAGTGCTCACTGAATATATGCAATTTACATTTATCTATGCTTATGAAGATGATGATGAACAATGATGGTGATGATGAGGAGGAGGATGACTATGATGATGAGGATGAGGGTGATGATGATGATGACGATAATGATGACCATGATGATGAGGATGATGGTGACAATGAAGATGATGATGAACAATGATGGTGATGATGAGGAGGATGATGACTATGATGATGATGATGAGGATGATGATGATGATGATGATGAGGATGAGGGTGAGGGTGATGATGAGGATGAGGATTATGATGATGAGGAGGAGGAGGAGGATGGTGATGATGATGAGGATGATGGTGTCGATGAAGATGATGATGATGTTGATGACCATGATGATGAGGATGAGGATGAGGGTGATGATGATGAGGATGATGAGGATAAGGATGATGATGAGGATGAGGGTGATGATGATGAGGAGGAGGAGGAGGAGGATGAGGGTGATGATGCTGATGATGATGAGGGTGATGATGACGATGAGGAGGATGAGAGTGATGATGATGAACAATGATGGTGATGAGGAGGAGGATGAGGATAATAAGGATGACAGTGATGATGATGATGATGACCATGATGATGATAATGATGAGGATGATGATGATGATGATGATGAGGATGAGGATGAGGGTGATGAGGATGAGGATGAGGATGAGGATGAGGGTGACGATGAAGATGATGATGAACAATGATGGTGATGAGGAGGAGGATGATGACTATGATGATGATGATGAGGATGAGGGTGATGATGATGAGGATGATGAGGATGATGAGGATGAGGATGATGAGGATGATGAGGATGACCATGATGAGGATGATGAGGATGAGGGTGATGATGATGATGATGAGGATGAGGGTGACGATGAAGATGATGATGAACACTGATGGTGATGATGAGGAGGATGATGACTATGATGATGATGAGGAGGATGAGGGTGATGATGAGGAGGAGGAGGAGGAGGATGAGGATGAGGATGATGATGATGATGAAGACCATGATGATGATGATGAGGATGAGGGTGATGATGATGAGGAGGAGGATGAGGGTGATGATGATGATGATGATGATGGGGA
>LPNX010099025.1:48022-172924 GCA_001517045.1 Pseudotsuga menziesii | reverse complement strand
ATGAAGATGATGATGAACAATGATGGTGATGATGAGGAGGATGATGACTATGATGATGATGATGAGGATGAGGGTGATGATGATGACGATGATGACCATGATAATGATGATGAGGATGAGGGTGAGGAGGAGGAGGAGGAGGAGGATGAGGATGGTGATGATGATGACAATGATGACGATGAGGATGATGATGGTGATGATGATGATGACGACGACGACGATGATGATGAATAATGATGATGAGGAGGAGGAGGAGGAGGAGGATGAATATGATGATGATGATGAGGATGAGGGTGATTATGATGATGATGATGAGGATGAAGATGAGGGTGATGGTGATGATGATGGGGATGAGGGTGGTGATGATGATGATGATGATGAGGTTGACGATGATGAGGATGAGGATGATGATGGTGATGATGATGAGGATGGTGGTGATGATGAGGATGATGATGATGATGATGATGATGAGGATGAGGGTGGTGATGATGATGAGGTTGACGATGATGAGGATGAGGATGAGGATGAGGATGAGGATGAGGATGAGGATGATGATGGTGATGATGACCATGATGAAGTTGATGAGGATGAGGGTGATGATGAGGATGATGAGGATGAGGGTGATGATGATGATATGATGATGATGATGACCATGATGATGCTGATGAGGATGAGGGTGATGATGAGGATGAGGATGAGGGTGATGAGGAGGAGGAGGAGGAGGATGAGGGTGATGAGGATGATGAGGATGAGGGTGACAATGAAGATGATGATGATGATGATGATGATGACCATGATGATGCTGATGAGGATGAGGGTGATGATGATGAGGAGGAGGAGGATGAGGGTGATGATGATGATGAGGGTGACGATGAAGATGATGATGAACAATGATGGTGATGATGAGGGAGATGATGACTATGATGAGGAGGAGGATGAGGGCGATGATGAGGATCATGAGGATGAGGATGAGGATGAGGATGCACAACCCTATTTTCTTGGATGCAAAGCCCATGGCTTCGTTCACCGTTAAAAAGAGGAATTATTTGTGTCCATCATAGTGTTGTCTAAATGGTATTATAATGGGATAAGGATGCCATTACTATTTTTTACTCTTGTACCAAATTAGTTAAGACAAAACGCATATGCGTTATAGCTTTATCATATCGCATATGCGATATGAATAAGCTATAATGCATATGCGTTATAATGCATATGCGTTATTTTAAAATTAAAATAATTGGCGGGAAAAAGGTTTGGCATTAGGTTCAGAAATAGCTTCAGACTACCGAACCTATTGGCTAGGACAAATAAACTAGGGCTATTGCTTGTCTTTTATAACTCTATCAATATGCTCAGTTTAGATGGCGTGTTTTGCTATGACATACACAATATTTTTTTATGAAAATCTAGGATATTGTAGAGTACGATCTTAGGATTCTGAATATGTAATGTTTTCTTTCAAAACTATGTTTTATTTATGTATAATTATTTTTCTAAATGAAACATGTCAGATTTCGAAAATACATACATCGATTGTTTGTTATATAACTTTTGATTTCCATCACCATTTCCCAATAAAACTATATGGTGCACTAGACAAGATCAAGCTCTGCGATCTTATATTTAGAAATCAAGGATTTCATTAATTTTTTCCCTTAAAGTGTTGCATCTGCACATAAGTTTTTAATTTCAAGCTTTCGTGACTTCAATAATTAATAATAATAAAATAAAAAATCATGAAAAATTATGAATAAATAGTGTTGCACTAGGCCCATATGTCCTTTATATGTCTGCAAGATTTTATCTCAAATTGACATCATTTACCTCATATATTGTTGCACCCACACAAACATATATGTTAAGATGTGCTAAAAATTTGAAAACCCACTTTCACAGAAACTAATTTTATAATCATTTACACACATTTTCTCTGCATAAATGCCATATATTATGAAAGCTGATTCAATTTCCTATCTTTTCTCTTTTTACTTCATCTTCAAATAAGTTATGGAAGTACCCCTAATTGTCACCTAAATTCAGAGTTTTTCATTTATTCCAGTATTATGTGGAATCTAAAGTGTCTTTAAAGGAGTCCATGATTGTGCATCAGCCCTTAACTATTAGATACAAGTAATTGACACATTATTTAGGAAAAGAATTTATAACTATTAGGTTAAGTCCAATGATGATACAACTTTAACTTAACTTCAACTCCAATCACAAATTTTAATTGAACTGCAATGGTTGATACATTAACTTTTAAATTAACTATTAGATACAATTATTAGTTTAAATCCAATGATTTTACAACTATTAGGTTAACTTTAACTCTAATCGCAATTATATTGGATAACTATTAGATTAACTATTAAGTTAACTCCAATCATGATACAACTATTAAATTAATGTCACTGATAATATATTCCTCTCGGTGTATTCCAAACATATTAATCTTACTAATATGGTTGTTGCTAGTTATAAACATAATTAACTATTTAGTTTTATAAAAATAATGAATATTAAAAAAAACTAATATATATATATATGAAAATGTCATATAAACACAAAATAAATACTATTTAATAAAAAAATTAATATAAAAAAATAAATGATTACAAGTTTATTTAACCACCATTTAATTGAAACTTATTTAAATCTTAATCAAGATGCATTTAACCATAACAAAATAATAAGATAACCATGAAATAAATCTTTGCTATACACTTCCGTTAATCTTGGTGATTCTTTAGACAAATCCAAAATCTGAAATAATATTTGCACCTAGTTGCGCCTAGAGGCGCTCTACAGCCGAGTATGGGGGACATCTTGTTGCTAGTTGCGCCTAGAGGCGCTCTACAGCCCAGTATGGGGGAGATCTTGTAAGGTTATGTAACGTTGTAACGTTACATAGATGTCAGCTATAAAAAACAAAACTTTTAATTATCTTCCAAAATAAATGTCGGCCACAAAAACAATCTAATATGGGTGAGATGTTATAATGTTCCTACCTAACAAAATAATAAAAAATAAATAAAAAATTTAATTATCTACCATAAAAAAATGTCCGTGAGAAAAACAACACAATACAGGGGAGATGTTGTAATGTTTCTACTTAACAAAATAATAAAAAATAATAAAAATAAAAAATTGAATTATCCGCAAAAAAAATGTTGGTCATGCACATGGTTTTAAGGCCTCTTAAAAACCAATGGTTTTATTGTACATTGTTTAGGAGGGCCTTACAAATGGTTTTAAAGCCATGTGCAAGGCCTCCTAAACAACCCATGGTTTTGTTGTACATGGTTTAGGAGGTAGTTGCAAATGGTTTTAATACCATGTGCAAGGCCTCCTAAACAACCCATGGTTTTGTTGTACATGGTTTAGGAGGTAGTTGCAAATGGTTTTAATACCATGTGCAAGGCCTCCTAAATAACCCATGATTTTAGGAGGACCTTGCACATGGTTTTAAAACTATGTTTGGGGGAGATGTTTTAATGTTTTTTTCTAACAAAATAAAAAATATTACATGCAGCCATAAATAGTATTAAATATGAATAATAAAAATATTATTTGTGAACCTTAAATAAAAAAATGTGCCTTTTGGTCCAAATCACATTAAAGCTGATAGTTGAGTGCAATACTTACTTGAAGAGGTCTGCACCTCCAAAGATTTGATTTCTCTCTGGGCTTGATAGAGCCTGGGATTTGGATCTATGCGGGTTATATAGCAATGGATATATTTAAGCATCACAAGATAAGAGCATAAAATGAATCCCTACTAGTATACACTTGGCTTAATTTAAACAAATCCAAAATCTAAGATAATATCTAAATGCTCAGACACAATTAAATTTAATTGGAAGCTGAAAGGTTGAATGTCGTTGAATATAGTTGCAAAAGTACAATAAGGCAATAATCATTTCTATAGGCCTTGTAATCATTTCTATGCATGCCAGTTATATAGGCCTTGTACGGTTAAAATGAAGATGTAGATGGCGATGGGGCAGGTGAAGCAGAATTCCCAGAAAATATTTTCAAGTTAGAAATAAGACCCTCTGCAATCAGTAAATTTGCAGCATCACTAGGATGATATTCATCCCAAAACACATATTTACTTCTGTCTGGACACAGCTTTGCAGCAGTCACGCAACTCAATGTGGGCCGATATCTTCCCAAACTGCAGCAAGCAGTGTCAGAATTATCGAACCCTGCATGCGCGAAACGTTATTAATAAACCATATCATGAATCTAAAACCAACCAACCATGAAACATTCTGTAATTTGAATAGCTAATTACTAAGTACTAATGGTAATTTAATTCTCACCATAAGCTTGCGGATTCTGTATAAGCTTGGAGAAGAAATTGTAACCATCTCCAAAGAGAAAGCGAGCTCCTGGCAGTTTTGAATTGAGATCCGTCATGAGGTTTTTGACAGCAACGTTAAACTTGAGGGCATAACCGTTGAGATTCTGTTCGCAACCTCCATCTGTTGTCAGTATCCGCTGCAAAGGAATGCATCCCACAGGTCCCAATCCTGTGAAGAGCAGCTTGCGTACACCTAATTGGTGTAGCATCTGCTCAATTTTTTAAGGTCAGGACAAATAATAAGAGCAGCATTGGTGATCGTAGTTTCAAATTTATGGTTCTCGAAACACTGACCGTTAGTTGTTGGCGCAATGTAGAGACAAGATAATCTATGAAAGCATCGGGAGTATATTGCCAAGAATCAGCTTCGACGGGGAGCAAATAATTGTTGATGTAATCGTTGCTTCCGATAGCCATTATATATATGGATCCATTGAAGAACTTCCCCGCCAGTTCATGACCGATTTTCTTGGCGATAGTTATTTTAGTGCCTTGAAACATCTCTATTTGCCTCCACAGACAGAGTCGCTGAATCTACACGCGCCATACAGTTAACAAGTCGGTCAGAAAATGAAATTAACAAAAAAATAAAACGAGAGAAGCAGATATTGAGTAGTTTTTACAAAAAGATATCCTGTTTCGTTAACAATGCCTCCGCCGCCCGAAGCATAGTTGACACCTTGTCTCAACACGGCGTTCTCATCAGTGGATGGAGCCAGGTACGGCGCCGGGATTGGCAAACCTATTCTCTCAGCTGCAATATTAACAACACGCAATCCATGAATCCCACCAAAATGAGCAATCTGCTAATTAGAATCCAAGGGCAAATAAGTTGAATTGTGGGAGGGGGACATAAGAAATTATATACCAACTATATCACAAATGGTTCGGCCATTGGTGTATCTGCCTGTAGCTGTTCTGTTGCCATAGTCAATGCCATACCATTGATGATTGGCCTTCGCTAGACTCCGTGGCAGGTAATTGTTGTTTCCAACATCTGACAAAGAATCCCCAAAAATAAAGGATACAGGTTTTATATTCTCTGTATTTGTTTCTGCTGCACCTGCGCCAACGTATAACGCCACCAGTACCACCGTCAAGATCGCCATTAAACCTGCACTTGGTACGTGAGTCCCAAACCTATCCATTGTTCCCGGATACACAAACTGCTTTGCTCCAATTGTTCCCGTGTACGCCTCGTTGTCTGTTCGAACCACATCTTTGATTGTTATAGTAGAACCTGGAGATACACCGGATTGGTTGACGGAGAGTTATCCACCTACAAACGCTGAATTTCACCATAGGTGGTTAGGTTAGTTGTCTCGCAGTTTCTAATAATGTCCTTGTCGTTGAGGACTGTTGGTTTCGTCGTTTCTATTGGGATGTATGCTAATGAACACCAGCGCTCCCAATTGTTTGCCACAAACTAGTTAAATGAGGCCATGGTGGTGCATGAATATCACAACTACATTATTGAAACTTGAAAAGTGTAATAAGAGTGGTTGATCTCCAATGTAATAAAAGTGGTTGATAGAGGTTCATCGAGTCATTGTAATGTTTTTTATTAATGCAGTTTAAGTATATTTGATCAACCATAAATGGCGGTTTCCCTAGTTCATGAGGATTAAGTTAAGTGGTTGTTGCTAGATGATATTCTTTATATTTTTCTAGTTTAATATGTTTAAGTGTGTATTATGGCTTCATATTATTCATTTATCAACTATCATTTATTTTATATATGTATATATATCTTACATTTTTCTAGGTATTTGCCATGAACTGTTGGTTATCCATTCATCAGTTATGGGTTATCCATTTGCTACCAATTATCCATTCATCACCTAGCTACCAATTATTTTTTATATTCCTTTTTTTATAATTGTTTATTTGGAATTTTGAACTACTGCCATAGGATCAATCTCGAGAGTACACTTGTCTCTGGTTAGTAGATGACAAAACATAGGCCTTTGTCCACCACAAATCTCAAATAAAAACCTCTATGGAGGTAATTAGTATATTTTTAAGTTAAATTATCAATATAGTTAAAATTAAAATATGTATCATATATAACTATACATCAATATCTTTGATCATGGTTAATCATTATTAAGCATGTTTAATTATGGTTGACCACTATTAATTATATTTTATTATAGTTGACTATGGTTGATCTTGTTTGATTATGTATTACCATGGTTAGTGATGGTCAACTATATCTGACTATTATTGTCTCTCATTGCACATATTCAATTTTAGTGAAATTTGCAATATGTTTGACTTTGATTGACTATGGGTAATTTGGTTAACCATGGTTTATTACAATCAACCAACCCTTGATTATGTTTGATTACAATTTACCATGGTTTATGATGTATGACTAGAGTTGACATTCAACTGACATTGTTGACCATGTTTGAATGTCGTTAACGATCACAGAGTAAGTTTGACCAAGATCGACTATCATTTTCTGTGGTTGATATGATTGAATATGGTTGACCATGGTTGACTATGGTTGAGAATACTTGACCATGTGACAATATGGTTCACCATGTTTGAGTAATGTTAACCATGGTTGACTTTGGTTAGTAACATTACCAAACAATGGGCAACAATGGTTGACCATTTTTCATTATGGTTAAGAGATGATGCACAATCATGGACTCCTTTAAAGGCACTTTAGATGCCACATAACATTGAAAAAACATGGAACCTAGGTGACAATTAGAGGTACTTCCGTAACGAATTTGAAGATGAAGTAAAAAGGCAAAAGTTAGGTAATTGAATAAGCTTTCATAATATACAAATTTTATCTATATAAAATTTGTGTAAATGATTATAAAATTAGCTTCCCTTAAATTGGGCTTCCAAATTTTCTGCACATCATAAATTCTTTCAAAATTTATTATTTTTTTATTATTAATTATTGAAGTCTGAAAACCTTGAAACAAAAACGTTCTAGTGCAACACTTTAGGGGAAAACTTAATGAAATTCTTAATTTCTATATATAATATTGTAGAGATCGCTCTCCTCTAATGCACCATATAGTTTTCTTGCAAAATGGTGAATGCAATCAAAAGTTATATAAAAACAATCAATGTGTCTATTTTCAAAAACTGACATGTGTCATTTAGAAAAATAATAATAAACAAATAAAACATACATTTTAAGGAAAAAAATTACATATTCAGAAACATTAGATCGTATTCTACAATATTTTGTATTTTCATAAAAAAATATTGTGTTTGTCATAGCAAAAAACACCATCGAAACAAAGCATATTCATAGAGTTCTGAAATACAGGCAATAGCCCTGGTTTATTTGTCCTAGCCAATAGGTTCGGTAGTCCGAAGCTATTTTCGAACATCATGCCAAGCCTTGTTCCCATCGAAATTTTAAATTTTACAAAACGCATATGCGTTATACTGCATATGCGTTTTATATCGCATATGTATTATAATGCATATGTGTTTTCAATCGCATATGTGTTATAACGCATATGCGTTTTATAACGCATATGCGATATAACGCATATGGGTTAATTGCATATGCATTTCACTACATTAATTTGAAAAACAATTTTACATATACATTGGTCTTGGAACACCATAGACTTTCTCCCTCTGTAACCAACCCCCCCTTTTCTATCTAATACACATCCACATACCCTCTCTCCATCCCTCTTTATCTAACCATCACTGTTTCTTTCCTTCACTATCCCTCTACCTCTATAACCATCCATGAGTCCTCTCTCTCTCTCCCGAATCTCTTCTCCCCTCCCTCCCTCTCCTTCTATCTCCATGTGTTCCATCCTCTCACTCACTCCATACCTCGCTTTCTCCCCCTACCTCCTCTCTCCACCCCCTTCTCTCTCCCCCCTAATTCTTTCTCTCTCTTCCTCTCTCCCACTCTTTGTCTAAATCCCCCCTCCTTCCTTATCTTTCCACTCCCCCATCGAACAAACTTACACACCTCTTGGTCTTGAAAAAAAACACCTTCTCTTCCTCTATAACCAACCTTTCCCCCTTTTACTCTCTCACACACATCCACACACCCTCTCTATCTAACCATCGTTATTCCTCTCCTTAACTATCCCTCTGCATCTATAACCATCCCTCAACCCTCTCTCTCACCCCTTTACCTCCCTCTCTTCCTCTCTACCCCTCTTTTCCTAAATCCCCCCTCCTTTCTTATCTCACCAATCCCCCCTCAAACAAACTTACACACCTCTTGGTCTTGGAACACCACACCCCATCTCCCTCTATAACCAACCTTCCCCCTTTATCTCTCTCAAACACATACACACACCCTCTCTCCATCCCTCTTTATCTAACCATCGATATTTCTCTCCTTCGCCATGCCTCTGCCTATAAAACCATCCATCAACCCTCTCTCTCTCCCCCTTCCCTCCCTCTAAAACCCTTCCTTTGTTTCCCCTCCCTCCTGCTAAAACCCTTTCTCCATCCCTCCCTCTCCTTCTACCTCCATGTGTTCCTTCCTATCACTCACCCCATCCCTCACTTTCTTCCCCTACCTCCTCTATCCACCCCCTTCTCTCCTCCCCCCAAATTCCTTCCCTCTCTTCCTCTCTCTATCTAACCATCAATATTTCTCTCCTTCAACATGCCTCTGTCTTTAAAACCATC
The DNA here is from genome assembly GCA_001517045.1 of Pseudotsuga menziesii. NCBI lineage: Eukaryota > Viridiplantae > Streptophyta > Pinopsida > Pinales > Pinaceae > Pseudotsuga > Pseudotsuga menziesii. Next base: position 163,911 of record LPNX010099025.1, on the reverse strand, counting down.
TATCAACCCTATCTCTCTCCACCTTCCCTCCCTCTAAAACCCTTTCTTTGTTATCCCTCCCTCCCGCTAAAACCCTTTCTCTCTTCCCCCTGTCCCTCTCCTTCTACCTCCATGTAGTGTTCCATCCTCTCACTCACTCCCTCCCTCACTTTTGTCATGTCCCCATATTTTGGACATAAAAGTGTTGACCATGCCCAACACATTGGGGGGTCAAAGATGCATTAATTACCTCACCTAGGGAATTTTGTCCAAATATTATTTATGAGGCATTAATTAATTATCCTAGGGAAATTTTACTAAATAATTATTATTAAGGCATGCACTTGATTTTAATTACTTCCATTAATTAATTATTTTGCAAATAACATATGGAATTGAGCTTGCCATGCCAGGCACAATTGGCAAGCCAACTTGCCAAGGAAGGGAGGAGATCAAGAAAATGGAAACTCTATGACAAAAGTTGTAACAATAAAAGCAGGAAATTTTTGGCGAAGGAGGGTGCAGTTTCCCTTGGGAGACTCAGAAAAGCTGTCAGAACAAAAGCAAGAAAGTTTTGGAAAAGGAGGGCATAGTTTCCTTTTGGAGACTCAGTCTCAAAAGTAGGAAAAAGCATAAAGTTGTCAAGGATAAAAGCATCAAATATTTTACTATGGAAAGTGCATTTTCTAAATCAGATGGATGAATTGGACAAGGCAACATATCCACATGGTCCTACATTCCAATTTGCTCAAGGAGGTCGCTTATGTGGCTAGGGTTAGGGATCTATGTGGTTGACTTGTTCTCACAGGTCACCAATTGTCTCTACTTGCTAAACATGTCACCCAAAGTTCTATTAAAAAATAATTAAAGCTCATTCAAAATTTTGGTTGATGTGTTAATTGATTTGTGCTTATGTGAGCATGCCTTTCTAAGTGATGTGCCTCAGACACTTGGGAGATGAACCCCAAACCTTCCCTTCCCACTCCTTCATCCCCATTTCTTCTCTTTGTAGGTATGGAGTGCTTGATGTTCAACCATTGAAGGTCATATCAGAAATATTTTTCATCCTCCATCTCATTCAATTCGAGGTCCAATGAAGCCCAAGCTTCACCTACCCTCTCAGCCTTTCTCTTGTCATATTTTGGGCCTCCTGCCCACCATTTTGGAGTCATCTTATGTAATGTACAGTATATACAATTATATCTAATGTATAATAGATAATAAAATCTATCATTTATATTTATTGGGTCGTAATAATTCTGTCCCTGAATTTTACCTTCTCAGTTTCTCATGGAAAGCTTAATTTGTCATTGTAATGGGGGGAATTGATCAATCTAGTGCAATAATGAGTAAGAAAAGGTTGCGGGAATGAGTATGGATGATTATATATATCAATTGAAGATGTATCACTATATTTTATATGTCATTTTCTGTATTTAATTCATTCTTCTATGAGACTTATGCTTAATTTTGCACCCTAGCTAGAACATTAGTTTTAATTGACTAGTTTTACCATTTCTGCTATCAAATGTGTTATACCCACTCAAATACAGTTTTGTAAGTTTTTTATGGATCACTGAAAGACCCACATACCCATACATAAATCCATATGATAATTTAGTTGAGTCCGTACAGTTATTTGGGAACCTCCATTGCGCAGGGTCTCACTAGGCCGAAATTGCCTAAAAATCCCAATTATTTCCTAAACTCTCTAGGAAACTCCAGATATGTTAGAAACTGACCCAATTCATATTTTATTCCATATTAATTCCTGATAACACCTCTGCACTTTTTCCAAATACCCTAGTCAAAAGGACAGAAGGAATTTCCCTAGTTTCATGGTTGGGTAACCCAGAAGCGTGGGAGTAAGTTTTCGTATCTAGAGGAATATAAAACCTAAATAGTATCAGATATAAATGTGTTAGGAGAAAGGAATTCATGCTATGATCTCACTCTTGGTTTCCTACCACTTCCTACTCCTATGTCTGCAAATTTCCCAACAAAATACCTTGAATTACCTAGTCTGAATATTCACTGAGTGGTTGTAATTTAATATCAGAATTTTTATTTAATTTGCATCATTAGTTAGTGTTAAAATATGCTAATCAAACTTTGGAACATTACAAATTTCTCCCCCTACCTCCCCCAAATTCCTCCCCTCTCTTCCTCTCTCTATCTAACCATCGATATTTCTCTCATTCACCATGCCTCTACCTCTAAAACCATCCATCAAACCTCTCTCTCTCCCCCTTCCCTATATAACCATGCGTTCCTCTCTCTCACTTGTGAAATCAATCTAATGGTTCAAGCCTTCATCTCTCCATCTTTATCTCCATTCCTTAATATACATCTCTCTCTCTCTCTCACACACACACACACACACAAAATCCCTCATCTCTATCCCTTGGTGTAACCATCCTTGACCATCATTCATTTTTCTAAATCCCTCCTCTCTCATTGTTATTATCCCACTCTCTCACCCTCTAACCATCCCTTCATCCATCATTGTCTCTCCCTCCATCTCTCTCTCTCTCTCTCTCTCTCTCTCTCTAACTCTCCCCCCTCTCACTCTTTAACCACCCCCCAATTTGTCTCTCTCACTCACTCACTCTATACCTCTCTCTATACCACCACTCCACCCATCCCTCTCCTCCCTCTCACTCTTTAACCAGCCCCCCATTTGTCCCTCCATCCATTACGTTATATCTTTCCTCCATCCATTATCCTATATCTTTCATGCACAGAATCATCCCTCCCTCCTATATATATCTCCCTCTCCCATCCCCCCTAAATCTCTTCCCACTCATATTTATTCCCTTCACATCAATCCCTTCCCTTTATATTTCTCTTCCCTTCAACCCCCCCTCATATCTCTCCCCTACCCATCCCTCCACTCCTCTTATATTTCTCCTCTCTTCATCCCTCCATATCTCTCCCCAACCCATCCCTCCCTCCCATGATTCCCTCTATGCCTTTACCTCCCTCCTTTCTCTCCCTCATTTGACTCACCCCCCCCTATTTTAGCTTAATCATTGTAATGTTAATTTCTCCTATCTCATATGTACTAAATCGCATATGCAATATATCGAATATGTGTTATATCGCATATGCATTATATCGCATATGCATTATATTGCATATGCGATATGATGATCATGTTTTACATAGTGGCCATTAGGTGTAAACCATTTTATGCATAGTGCATGTGCGATATAACACATATGCGTTAAAATGGACATGCGTTATATCGCATATGCGATATGGTTTTATAAAAAATGTTGGGTTGCAGGATGTGGTCCAGTTTTACTGTAGCAAAAGACATAATTCCTCTAAACTCAGACCAAGAGAATTGTTCAACCTACCATTTCATCATTTATTACACAAATCCATAGGTATTGTACAGGTTTGGTTAGATTTCAATGGGGAATGTATGTAATAGAGGTCGAAAATCATCAAGGGAAGAATCAAGAAATCATTAGCTTTCAATCGATGATCAAATACTTCTCATTCCCGCTCAACAGGTGAAGCAAATAAATTCAATAGAAAATACAAAGTTGGATACCCCAGAGAAAGAGTCAAAGCAGAGGAATTTGATAGTGGAAAATACCATACATTCTCCAACGACCCACATTTAAGTATCGAGTTCAATGCATGGAACACCACACTTTGCATCAAATACGTGTTCCTCAACATCTCAGGGAAAAGCACAGATACCTGACGTAGAGGTTGAGGAGGATAATGCAACGTTAATGGAAGTTGGTTATGGGGGAGATGAAAATATTGGTGCATTATTAAGTGGACAATTTTGTGAAGACTTCAATCATTATATTCTCGGCGATGCAAATGTGGCTCCACAAAATCCATGCCAGGTGGTTCAGTCTCCTAATCAAATTTGTCATCCTGTAGTGGATGTAAACATCACTCCATCATTTCAAATGTCAAAAAATCTTGCATCAACACAAAAGAGAAATCCTAAACGCATACAAGTGGATGAGAGTGAATTGACTTCCATGGAAGGTAAGGTGCCTAAACATAATATCCTTCATCATTGTTCTCAAATAATTAAACCATATTTTGATAAAAAATTTGAAGCCGGTAAATGCCAATTGTTTTTAGCTTTGATTAAATCTAGGAGTATGGAAACTGATAGAAATTATTTAGGCATAAGAACATTGAAGAATATCGAATCAAGTAATTAAATTGTTAATCTCTTGTTGCTGCATTCACATCGATTGGTAAAAAACTCGTTCACAGGACTGTATTGCGGCTTGTCGCGTCTTGGCTGAATCAATTGTAAGTAGATCTACAAGACAACGTCGTTTACTTAAATGCACATCACAAATTGTTCATTTAAATCCAAATAAACTTAATAAATATTCTGTAAGAAGAGACAACCTTGATGTAGAGGAACAATTGGAAACATTATGGGAATTTAGCGGTAGGTTTTCCCATAAAGACATGAAGTTAGTCAAAGCAGTGAAGGGACTAGTGCACACTTTTTGGAACGATAACACTAGGCCTTCTTCTAACACAAAGGATGTGTTAAAATGTTGTATGGGTTCTATGAATGATGAACCTCATGTTAAACATTATCTTGACATGACACAAACTCAATTGTTATAGATGTTTAAAGTTTACCACATAGAGCTAAGGCTCAGGAAAATATATTTTGATAAATGCAAGCCTTGGTATGTTAGAATAAATACCATATGGAACACTTGTTGTTGTAGATACCACATAGAGTTTGATATATATTATCATACATTTTCACATATATGTCGTTTTTTGCATCCTAATCATGTGCGGGAATGCTCAAGTACAGTACTGTCAATGTTAGCTAGATATTTCATCCATAGCATAATGTTTTTGAGGCAAGATGGGAAGAATATTACTTAAAAAAATGTGTAGGGGGTTCTTGCAACAAATGTGGTCGGCTGTCATTATGGTCTGATTGCATCCATGAAAGTGAAGATCAACCATTCAGGAATACAATTGTTGAGAAGTAGAACTATCAGTATGAGATATATCAGCTAAATGATGGAAAAGAAAGAAAGAAGATTAAATTGGTGACTTCATAGGTGACAATGTACATGAATAATATTCATTTAAATGACTATATTGTTTATGTTGTTTTATAACATTGTTTATTGACATATTAATATTCATGTAAATATTATTTATTTTGTTTATAACATTGTTTTTATTTCCACCAGGTGCAAGTATGTGAATTTATTTCAGAGTTTCGTGGAAAGATCCAATAGTACATTCAGCATGTCGATATGGCATGGTGGCGAGATGAGAAATTCAGAATATGTTGAGACACCTTCCCTCTCAGAACAATACTATCATTGGTTGGCTTTGTAGAAAATTACACCCTACAACCACAAAATGAAATACAAAGTTAGTACTATCACTTAGAGAAGGTGAGCATAATGGTCCATATCACTTATCGACATGGGACAGAAATCAATGAAGATAAATGTGTGAGATTGAAATAAAGTCACTTCTACATAAGTGACGACTAGAACCATGACATCTGTTACATGCAACATTGCTTTAAATTGTTATATAATCATATGATAGCTATGGATATCCCATTTTGTTGTCGTTTGATTTGGTCATATGGTTGTGTTGGAAAGTTCAAGAATACATTTGTATTTCAATGGTTGTGTTTGTTGCACATAAAATACAAGGTACCACATATATGGAACTACTTTGAAACTGGTCATGGAAAAGGAGAGAACAATGGCACTGGTGGATGCATAAAATATGCACTTCGAAGGGAAGAGATGGAGTTTACAAGTTCTCTCCTTTGAGACGTTGTTGGTGCAAACCCAACCAACAAAACCAATTGACAAGGGTTCCCACTCTGTCGATGCTCAGCTCACCATGATCTCCCTAAACACCAACCCAGACAAGTTTTACCCTACCCATCAACACCCGCAAAGCAGTTGAAGTCTCACCCGAAATGTTCAAGGGAGAGATGACAGAACCAAGTTTTTGCAGAATAGAAGAGGACTATGTGCATCAAAAACAACTTTATCAATTTATTCAACAGATATGACCGATCACTCAATCATTAACAGGATCATTTAGCATTACTCTTTGTAGAGTGCATCATTCATTCATAACTAACATAAACATACCGTGGCACAAATAGATCTACAAAGATAACACCATTTAGAAGCAAGAAACATCGCATCATAGATCCATGTCACAAACATTCACCATTGGATTACAGAAATAGTAAGATAGAAAAGGACAAAAGGAAAACAGTAATTTAGATCAACTTCCTCCTTGTCATATTACTTCCGCGCAATAATACACAGATTCAAAACAGTTCACAATTCAATTTTTATCTATCCAAAATCTCTCTCTAAATCTCCCCAAAAATATCCAAAATCTATCTAACACTTGCAATTCTACTTCTATTTATAGGCTTGTGCCTTTACGTTCAAGGTCCACTTCTAACTAACTCTTAACCAATTCTTAACCAAATCTAAAAAATCATGACCAATATTCACAAAATATGGTCCAAAATACAAAAAGGTGACACAAAATACACAAACTAGTCTATTTTCTGCCTTGCACGCTATTCTTCCTCTTGCGCAATGCCTTTTGAGCTTGCGTGGCACCCATGATGTCGTGCAACTAATGTGTCCAAAACCCCTGCCAACATGCCCCCAGAAAAATCTTGTGGCTCTCCCTTGAGCCACGTCAGGTAGACATGGTGTGCTCATTGATCTCCAGTATGAAGTCTGCATACTACTAAGTGATCTCCTTCACTTGCGCTTGAATTTTCTCAACCATTTCTTGACTTCCCAGCAAATCCTGCTTCAATGGGTTCTCCACCATATTTTAAGCGACTTCTTTCTTTCCTTCATATACATCTCATAGCATGAAAAATTCCTTCACAAACAGTTGGGATCCAATCTCTTGGAAATCATCGAGCTAATCGTTTATTTTCCTCTAGCACTCCTGAGCCTTTCCTACCCACTGCTGCAACTCTCTGAGTTTGGCTAACCGCGTAATCGAAATTAGTGGCGGCATTGTTCTCAATGCAGTATTTAGTGTTGCTAGTTGTTCTTCGTCCTCTGCCTTGGTCAGTTACTATAATTGTGTGTATTGGATGATGTTCCCCCACAACTCTGTTGTCACTTCAATGACCTTTTAATCTTATTGCTCCATCTCTTCAAGTTGTGTCTCCAATTCCTCTATGGTAGTCTTCCTCTCAGAAATTTTCTTAGGGGGCGTGTCTGGACAGACCAGAGCATTCAAAATGTTGTTATCCTTCTACAACTGCGCAATAATTTACTCAAGTCACTTTGATTTTGCGACTTCATCCAGTTCCGCGGTGTTTTCACCGGTGTGATTACAAGTGTCTGTAACTACTGCTTCTACAACAATGAGATGATCTGTCTCCTTCTTCAGCTCTGTGAGATCCTCAAAAGTCTTAATCTTCAATTCCTCTTATGCTTTCTTCATTTCTCCTATCTCCTATGCTTTTTCTTCTATCAGCTTCACCTTTGCGCTCCATAGTGCATCAAATTCCTTCTGTGTCGCCTCTGCTTTCTCCTATGATCATAGGAATTGATCGTTGATGCCCTTCTATATATCCACCAACTCTTGGTTGGAACTTTGCTGCAAGTATACCAATGTCAAGGTAGGTATCCTATTGATATCCATTGTGATGTGCTACAACTGCTGCAGGGAGGTATTGAGTTCCTCATTCCAGTGTCAATTGTAGTCGAGGGAATTTGAACATTCCTAGCCTGGTGCTCAATACGGATTGACATGGTTTCCTGCATAGTCTAACTCTCTGGTGCTTTATTGGAAACAATGTCATATATAGAATCTATTTTGGTTCTTACCTCGACAAATCCTTCCTGCATCGATTACTTCATTTCCTTTGTGGCTGCATCAGTTTCATCATTAACGGCCTTAACGATCTCGTTTAACTTCCCTTCCATTGCTGATACGGTGCTACTATGCACAGCCTAATCCATTCGCCTCTTTGTTCTTATTTCCTGGAATATGTGTTTGCTTCTGGGTCAGTAGGTGTCTCTGTCGGTGATTCATCAACATATTGTTGGTCATCTTTGTGCACTGGATCCTTAGGTGCATCCGTCACATTTTCTATCGAGACTTCTACTATACTAACCGGTTCCCGCCGCTCCACAGGCCAGTCATTAATCATTGCCTCTAGCTCTGCATCAACCACCTTGTACCTCATTAGCACCCATTGCTTGGAGGGGTCTCTCTGCACTTGAACGTAAATAGTATGGGGTCCAATTACAAAATGCACAATCCTCTGATATTTTGTCACTACTTCCTCCTTCAGTCTCAAAACTTTTTCCATTGCTACATGCAGCGCTTCCCAGTAGATCCAAAATTGGATCAAGCAGTATACCATTCTCTCTACTTCTTTCACCCACCATAGGTTCTGATATCTCACATCCTTGCATACCTCTATTACTTTGACGTCCATCCCCTGGTAGTCATCTGACTCCATCGAAGCCCCTAACAAAATCAAAATGAGGAGCCAACTATATGTGAATGGTCTTTCACCCACCTGCACAACCACTGCATCCTCCACTAACTGGTTCATAAGAAAAAGGGACCAATTCATTTGTACGCCTTGCACACACAACTCAGCACATGCAACCACCCTAGAATTGCATTGAACTGGGCAGTTCTTCCGTATGATTTGACTGGCCAAATCCTAGCACTAATACGTACCGCGCGGTCATTGATACTAACAATGTGGTATGCCCTCTCATCATGCTCTAGAGCATAGCACTTCTTTAGAAGCATTTCCAACTTCTGGTCATTTTCTTTTTCGCAAAAATGTTGTGAGGGGTCTGGGCCATCCTTGGGTAGCCCCGTTATCTCTGAAATCAACCCCATCATGACTTCAATTGGCTCATCTAACCACAAAAACCCACCATGGAGGCATGCCAAAATCTACTTCACACATGCATTCACTTCATTCGGCCACCCAAAGTGCGGCATGTTTATCAATCCAAGTAATCTGGCTCTAGCCAACCCACTCACCCAGTTCTTTGGGATGCACTATATTGGTCCAACTTCGACCGCTACCATTGATATATATGGGTCCTTCATAACGTCCTTGAGTGTAAGTAGGTTGTGGTCTTCATACTTCATCAGCATCAATGCAGGCACAATATCAGGAGTGCATACCATCCCTTGTGGTATCCCCAACATCCTGATCTGGTATATTTGATTCTTCATGTGCTTCTTGGCCTACGCACCAGGTCAACTAGGAGGGATATATCCTGGGATGTCCTTGATAGACACTCCTGCTCTAGCTGCAGACTCCACCACTCCTAAGCTTGGCGTCCCCGTCTGTGCAGTGTATTCTTCTTGTGTCATTGCAGACATTCTAGTCTATCTCTTTTGTGTTACTGGAGAGCTAGGATTTTGTGCTTTCCTCTTCGACGATCCAAGGTGCATACTGGTTACTTCTTTCATAATTGTGACTATTCTATTTGGTGAATATCTCTCACTGGAAATATCTACCATATCTGGGTTATCCTACATGCCACACCAATTCCTCTCAAGACTTAGTAATCAGGCACCCCCTCTGGACTCAACAACTCACTCTACAACTGAGCAACTTTGCAACTCAACTCAATTTTGCACAATGGTGTCTTCCAACCATGTTGAACTAGTTCTTATAGCGCCAAATCAACTTAGATTCACCATTATCATATCAATAGGATCATCATGGCCAAATCATACATTAACTACCCGAATCCGTCGTTGATTCTGCCAACCCAACGGTCGCATTCGCCATCATTACATGTCACTTCTACAAGCATCATCGGTTAACTACTTTTAACTGTCTTCATTGATTACTTATTTGACGTCTTCTTGCGGCCCTGTGGCTATCGCAGCATGAACTCCTAACTACGCTACTAAATCCTACTCTTGCGCAACCAATTCCTCTTGGTGCGCCTTCCGTTCATGCATGATCCTATCTACTTTTTTTTATTGCGCAGTGCTTTGCGCATTGCACAGTTCTGGCCCTATCCTATAGGGATTCAGTCAACTACCATTCATAAGCTTTGGTAGTATTTCTCCATCTAACTGTTGTAGTTGAACTACACCTCCAGAAGTAATAGAATTAAAAAGGTATGGACCTAACCAATGCATCTGTAACTTACCTGGATGCTTCATGAACTTGCTTTCGTACAACAACAACAGATCTCCTTGCTAAAATTGTTTGTTCTTTATGTGGCGATCGTTCCAAGCCTTATATCGATCCTTCTCGACACGCTGGTGGAATCCTGCAATAAAGCGGTCCTCCTCAAGCTGTATCAACTGCTCCACGCGCTATTCTAATGCTTCTTTATCATCCATTCCTATCGCTGTAGTGGTGTGCAGACTGGGAACGATGTACTCCATAGGCATGACCGCCTCTTGCACATATACCAATTTGAACGGTGTCTTCCCCGTCAATCTCTTGCAAGTCATTAGAGGAAATTTCAACTCAAAATAGGCCTTTCAACCCTAATTCAAATTCCATGTCATCATGTGTTAGCCAATGAAATTTCTTTAAATTTGAAATACTGTATAGGTCTATTGCAGCTGCAACTATTTCCCAATTTTTTTAAAATTTTAGACCCTCCCTTTAAATTTTATCTTCCCTAGAATTGTTTTGGATTGCTGAAATTTGTTGTTCCTTTGCTACATTTTGGATCTTTTGAGGTTGAATTGAGATAAATTGTTTACCATTTTCGGAAGTGAATGACTATCTTTTGATTGACTTGAACTTGAAGTTTTGGTTTGTTGATAATTTCCTCTTCCACTGTTGGAAGTCATTTGAACAATGAATCGAGGCCATAGTTCTCTACACAGCCGCCATTGCGGAAGCTAAACAATTAATGTTCTGATGGTTAGCTCTTATATTTTTCAATGCCGTGGTTTTATTGTTTAACTTTTGACTTTGTGATATTTTTGCTTTTCACTTTCGGAACAGTTTATGACTTTAATCAAAAGCCGTAGTCCTTATGTCGTCCAACATTGCGGCTCCTCAGCAGACTAGCCATCCGACATATAGTTGTTCTGTTTGCCGATGATTTGTTTTGATCTTTATCGATGTTTTATTTTGCCACGAATCCCTTAGGCTGTATGGCTCCCGCCATTGCAGCTACGCAGTACACTATCACTCCGACGTCTTAGTTGGTTCATCTGTCGATACCTTACTAGTTAGTGGCTCCGCTATCTGATGCGTGACTACGACGGAACGTAGTGTTCTTTACTCACTGACATTAAGAAGACTAGAGTGTGTCCATCACCTGCCATTGCGGCTCCTTGATGAACTAATCACCCGATCCTTAGTTAGTCCGCTTGCCGATGAAGTTCTTCCCACCAACATTTTTTCACTAAAGTCTATATATAGGACGAGGTTATTATTTTATTGTTTACCCTTGTGAACTCGCATTTGCTGTCCTTGTTGAGTTGAAATGTGCATCTGTGCTTAGCTATCAGGATTTCGTGCATTTGGGGTGTTTCCGTGGAAGTGTTGGACCGTCCCGTCGACTGTAACTCGTTTTCCAAGAAGGCCAACCATAGTTTTTCCTTCCTCTGATTTTATGAGTCGTTTTGGGAACTAGGGTCTTTCACTGGTTGGGTTTTCCCACCGTGGTGTGGTTAGATGTATAGATTCAATTTATATGATTACGGCATGAAGTATTGGTCAATTTCACAACATTTATGTTGGGGGTTTTATTTTCTTGAGCCTGTTTTCAAGCCGTTATGAAAACTTGATCCCAGTTCGAAGGTTTAGGAGGTTGGTGCAGACAGGTGTTACGCTGTCTGCACCGTTTTTTGTGGGGTTGCTTATGGCTATCTGGGGAGGGAATTTTCAGTTCTTTTTTTTCATTGTGGGCATTTACCCTATTTTTTTCGGGACGCCAGAGGTTTTGATTCTCGTTCAGACTAGGATTTCCGCATAGGGTCCCATTTTCGAAGATGAGCCTCACTTATAGGGGTTTTTCATTTTGGCGAGGAGTTAAGATGCATTTCGGTTTAAACGATGTATGTGCTAGCTGGGTCATGTTTTAGCTGTAGTCAGACTTAGAATTTTTCAGACCTAGTTTGCAGAAGTTTTTCTCGTTGGTTATTTTCTATTATGCATTAATTTTCTGATAGTTTATCTATTGAAAATGCATATGGAAGAGGTAAATGTTTTTATAGAATTTTTCTTCATTCTTAGAATACTGATTGAAAGATACAATGGCCTAAGAGTATGTTTGGTCTATGACAGGGAAACTTCTTCAAAGGAGATATGTCTAAAAGACAAAAGAAGAAGGCCCCTGTTGCTGAGGGAGAACCAAATGTGGAAGTCATTACTAAGGTGGAATATATCTATGAAGACACTAGAGCTACCACCGGGGTAGAGCCAGACTACAAATGGGGTGAGATATATCAGATGATTTCGAATCAAGATGTTCCTAATGCAGGATTCGAGGAACTGACCATATATGCCAACATTGAGAAATCTTCTCTGATGAAGGTAGCCACCAGGCCTGAGTTGTTCCCATGCTCAGAGGTGATCAGTTGGATTCTGCCTAAAGTAGATGTGACCACAATGATCTTAGCAAATACTGCAAAACAGGGATACGCTGCATACAGCCCTGATTATGTCTCACTAGCATATCACCTACCTCCTGCTCAAGTATACTTGAATGAAAATTGGCTAAAGGAGATAAATTTGGACCTAGTTGAAACAGTGAAGAGAATGATGATACCTGGGAAGAACTTTCGAACCAGGCCATCAGGAGAGTATGATATAGCCACTCTCTGGACTCCTTATAGGTTTATAGCACTGATGTTGAATAGAGTGTTTGGGAGAGCTCATGGTAAAAGTTTCAAGTTGGGATGGATTCCCATTATTTTTTATGTGGCCACCCAGGGGATTGTATTCAACTGGGAAAACATTGTGTCCAACAGCCTCTCATCTTGCATATCTTCAGCTTTGGGAGGGGTGTCCCAGAAGAAGTCTGAGTTCTATATGAGCTCCATCTTAGTGGACTGCATATTATGTACCCAGCCATTTCCAGCCTTAAGGTGCAATTGGGATAGGGACATAACCCCTGTGTACACTGCATACAAACTATTTTGGGCACACAAATATTATAGTCACTATAAGGAGATATGTGAACACTTTACTATGCATTTGTATACTTTAATATTCATGATAGAATGCAACTGTATGTCCAAGGAAGCATTCAAAGTCATTGAGGAACATGGGAGTTATTATTTGACTGAAGAGGGGATGTACATTAGAATGTATGGTTGCTCTAGGGCACCTTCTCTACTACCCCAGTATGCCATTGATTATGTGGTACATAAAGAAGCACTTAGGCAGGTGTATCTTGATGGTGTCGGAAGCTTTTTGTTTGAACATAAGAAGGAAACCTACCCTGCTATCCCTTTTTGGATAGGGAATTATAAGTTCACAAATATCAAACAAGATGCTGAATTTGTACAAGAGTTGGAGCATTTTCATTTTGGGGAGATGAGCTTCCACAGGAATGACTCCCAAAAGAAGGTTGCAGAGCATTGCAAAGAAGCAAATGTTCATTTTGAATATGTGAATTTCAAGGATAAGGATGAAGAAGTCTTCAGGAATGCAAGGAACATGACTGCATTGAAGAGAAGATTTAAACAGAATATCACCAGTGTGGGCAGTAAGGGCAAAACCGCATAGAAGAAAGCTGAAGAAGAAGAAGTTAAAAAGAGAGAAGAGGATGCTAGGAGACTAGCAAAGGAGGCAGAAAGTTGTCTTAAGAATGAAGAAGAAGAAAGAAAGAAAGCTGCAGAAGAAGAAACAAATAAGGAAGAAGAAGAAAAGAAAAAGAAGGAAGAAGAAGAAAAAAAGGAGGAGGATGAAAAGATAAAGAAAAAACAAAAGGAAAGTGAAGGTCTAAGATTAGCAGGAGCTAAGAAAGACCAGCAAACTACTAAATAGACAGATGCACAAGGGCACATGATCACATGGATCAAGAGCATCAGAATAATCCTGGCCCTCAAGAGTCTGCTACAACTTCTGCTAGCACCCAAGAACATGTTGTTTTTTCTGGATTAAATCTAATACCTTTTATGCAAAAGGAAGGAGAAGAGGTCCTTGATTTCAGCACCATATTCTATGACAAAGAGAAGAAGAGGATTGTCAAGAGAACTGAGAAAAAAGTCGAATTAGGAGGACAATTAGGTATGATGATTACTAATAAAACTTTGGTGCATGGGACAGATGCAGATCCACGACTGACGGCCAGAGCTGGGGTGGCATTAATCCAGGCCACTGAAGACAATGTGGATAAACTTATGACAGACCTTGAGCAATGAAGGAAAAATGCAGTGCAATTAAAGGACACTCTAAAAAGGGAGAGGTATGAAGGTAATAAGTTAAAGAGAAAATTTGAAGATATGCATAATGAAGTAAGGGCTTCGAAGATAGAATTCCAAAATCTGCCGGCAAGCAAGATGGCCTTGGAAGTCTCAATAGAGAAAAATGAAAGGGATGCTGAAAATAGTCTAGTAGAACTAGAGAAGTTACAGCTAGAGTGTCAAGGGTTGAAGGCAAAGAGCAATGACCTCAAAGTATCATATGAAACTGTGAGTGCAGAAAAGGACCAGCTGTAGAGCAAAGTTGATGAGTTGGAGGCACATAAGGCCACCATAGAAGAAAGGGAAAAACAATACCAAGTGCAGGAAGCAAGTTTTGAAGGACAGATTGCTTCATTAACAGCATCACTGAAGGATGCCAGTGAGCAGCAAACTGATATCCAGCCTCTAAAGGAGCATGTATTAGCCCAACGAAGAAGAATGCACCAACTGCAGGTGTCTATTGAAGAAGAGAGGTGTAAAATCTTACATGTAGATAGCAGGTTGAAAGAAATACTGGACACTACTTCATATTTTGTAGATAGATCACAGGATATTTTGGAAGTCCTGGCGGGAAGAATAGTTTGGTTAGAAACAAATGAAGAAACTCCTGCAGAGTTACCAGCTAAGGATCGACATAGTTTGAAGCAAGACCACGACTTATTAGAATTTGTAATAAATACTGCAGAGGAATTCAAGAAGACTATGAAGAAAACAAGAGGACTCTGTACCGAATACTGCAGAAGGGTGTTGATCACCTACAACAGATGCCAAGTTGCTACAGAACAAAGACTGGATGCAATACCAGAGCATGAGTTGTTCACAAAACTACTACAGAGCAGGTACCAGGAGGATGAACAAAAGCTAAAATAGGTCAAAGATTTCGATGAGCAGATCCTGAAGAATGAAGTAGCTCATTCAACAGTTAGCATTCATCTACGTGAAGATCAACTACGTTTGAGTCCAACAAGGATTGCAGTGGTTAAGAATTAGGCTGCAAAATATGAAATAAACATTCAGTTTCTTGAACCTTCAGATTTTGAAAGCATAACAATAGAGACCCAAGCGTGGAAAAAGTTCATCAATGATCAAGCGGGGCCCTCTTCATGAGAATGCTTTATTAAATTTTGTTTTGAATGTAATGTATCATATAATGTATGAGCACTCACTAATGGACAAATTTTGGGAATGGAAACGTTGGGGAAGCCCAAGAGTCACTTTGGGGAAACCCAAAAGTTTTTCCTTTTTGTATAAGTATAGAAGAGTTAGTTGTAGAGAAGGAACTTTTCCCATTGAGATTTGTGAGAACATGTTGTAAGAAGAACTATTTCCTTTTGCAATAAGAATTACAAGTTTCCTGTTGGAGAAATCTTGGTGGAACTTTTCAAATGCTATGCCATGGATGTGTTGAATGTGAACTATTTCGTTTTCAGCTTTGTGTCCATTAACTGTGAGATCATTCTAACTCTTTGAACCTATGTTTTTGTATGAATGCTCTCTAGTTTATTCTATGAAATTTCCACTATGAGTAATGAATGTTGTTCATAAACAATTAGCTATTTGGTTGTTCATATATCTATAAATGTTCATGTATTTTGAAATAAGTAACAACTATCTGTGATTTTTCTTAATGCATGTGCAAAACACATTACTCATTGATGAATAATAATCTTGCTCCCTAGGGATAGGTTAGATAGTTAGTTTTAGTTTTTCCTACTATGTGTGATTTAGATGCGAGAGAGTTAAGATGAGAGGTAAGAACCTGCGCATCACATTGTGACCGCTCCTCGTATTCTCTATCAATCTGCATTTTTAGATACGCACTTGCATCTCATACTTAAATATAAAAGACTAAAACATACACGGTGGACCAGGCCGTAACCAGTAAAACCTTTTATTTTTGTTACTTGACCTACGGTAGCCGGACTGTAAACCGGACGGATTCCTCATACCAAACAGTAACAGGCTAGTTGGGAATGTTTACTGGGGAGAATCCCTAACTGTTGTTACCTGCGATTTTCCAAGCCTCAACAAGGTCTTAAACAATTTTTTAATATAAATTTGGGGATAGGTATCATAAAAAAAGCTACTTTTTTTGTTCGTATTTTCGACATATCTCCCTGTGTTTTTACTCAAATTTTGATCAGGATAAATCATTGGATGCGTAATTAAATTCCCAACAAGTACCCACTCTGCATACTTTTGACAGACCCCGCTACCCCAAAAACAAGAAATACCTGAAAAACGTCATCATCACGTTTTTTCAGGTATTTCTTGTTTTTGGGGTAGCCGGGTCCATCAAAATTATGCAGAGCGAGTACTCATTGGATGTGGAATTTAATTCCACATCCAACGAGATCTCCTAATCAAAATATGAGTAAAAACACAGGGATATATGTCGAAAATATGAACAAAAACAAGTATTTCTTTTCTTTTCTTCCTCCAAACTTAATAAATTTATTATTTTATTATTTCAACTATTATTTTATTTTTTTCCTTAGGAGGCCCATTTTGAGTTGAAATTTCCTCTAATGGGTGTGATATGCTTATAAAAATGTTGGAATCTTCAAGTCCCAGTCATCTCGGATAGCATTGCATACCTTTGTAACCGCATGCTCCAAGATCTTGTTGAAACTTTCTACTGTTCCATTCGCTTGTGGTTGATATGGGGTACTTTTCTTGTGTCGTATTTGCAATTCCTCCATCATCGCACTTACTGTGTGGTTAATGAAGTGACTGCCTTGGTCACTCATCAATATCCTTGGACATCCAAACCGCATCACAATGTTCTCAAACAGGAATATTGCTGCTGTCACAGTGGTGCAATCCACAACAGGTGCGTCCTCCGCCCACTGCGTCAAATAGTTCATCGTTGTGATTATGTACCGTGCACCAGTTCTCTTCCTAGGTGGGTTGATTGGAACCATTTACCAAATGGCTATAATGTGACTTGCAGTACCAACGACATCTCATCCCACCGCAATTGTTTTCTAGTGCGTTGACAGATATTGCAACTCAACGCATAATCCGTTGCATCATTATGTAAAGTGGTCCACCAGAGACCTATGCGAAGAACCTTTCTTGCAGTAGCTCATCCTCCATAGTATCCACCAACAACTCCCGCATGGGCCTCCTCTAAAATCTCTCCTTGTTCATGCGGTAGGACACATTGCCGCAAAATATCCTCTGGTCCTATTTTATAGAGTTGGCCATCAATCAACTGGAAATATGAAGCCTTAACCACCAATTGCTTCTTCTAACTTGTTGAAAATTCCTCTGGTGCAACTCTCGTTGTCAAGAACTGAATTATTTTATCGTAATAATAATCTGCTATGTCGACTCGGAACAGCTGCGCATTTGACATACCATCTTCAATATTTTTTGGCTCTTCGCCTGTCTCAATTCGAGATAAATGATTGGGGCCAACATTCAAGCATCCTGACTTCACAATTATCTCAAAATCAAACTGCTAAAAGAGAAGTAGCCAACGGCATATCTTCCTCCCCAACACAGCCTTATTGACTAGATACTTCAAAGCATAATGGTCTGTAAACATCTTGAAATGACTGCCTAAAAGGTAATGCCTAAATTGTTGTGTCAATGTCCATTTGAAGAAAATTTTCCCATTTCCTTTCATCAACTGATTCAAAGGCCATGAAATGTGGCTAAAGCCGAGTATGAACCATCGATAGAAATTCGCCAAGCGAAGAAAACTTCTCAGTTCATGAATGCTTTGAGGAATGGGCCAATATTTTAGGATTTGTATTTTTTCTAGGTTAACATGAATTCCTACAGAGTCAATTACATACCCCAAATATTTGATGTTGGCTATCACAAATGAGAATTTGTCCATGTTCATATATAGTCGATGTTGTTGGAGAGTGTTGAATACTTGTCAAATCTGTTGGACATGTTCTTCCCATGATCGACTTAAAATCAAGATATCGTCAAGATAGACAATGACACACTTGCCGATGAAAATTAGTAGAAGGTCATCCATATATCTCATGAAGGTTGTAGGTGCATTGGTTAAGCCGAAAGGCATGACTAACAATACAAACAATCCTTCCTTGGTCTCGAAAGTCGTTTTCCATATTTCAGTGGACTCGATGGGAATTTGATAATATCCTGACTTGAGGTCGAGTTATAAATAACTTAGCACCTTTCAGACTGTCGATGAGTTCATCTATCCGTGGAAGAGGGTATCTATACTTTACTGAAATTTTGTTGAGAGCCCGATAGGTGATGCACATGCGCCAAGTCCCATCTTTCTTTGGAACTAAGACAATTCGACTTCCACAAGGAGAGAAGCTAGGGCAGATATGACCCTTGTCGATCAAATCCTGGATTTTCCTTTGAATCTCTTCATTCTTGAGAATGGATCTTTTGTAAGCATATACATTAGGTAATGAAGAACCAAGAACAAGTTCAATGGAGTGTTTTACCTAACAATGCAGAGGTACTCCGTTCAGCTCTTGAAATATGTTCTGGTATTCCTCAAGAATGTGGTCGATATGTTGTTGTTGTTGGGAGCTACCTTGGTCAGTGAGTCGACTTATTTCTATAATATTCCTGGAATGTTGAGGATTTATCATAATTAATGTGAACTTCTGAGCATGATTGATAAGCTTCTTTGTTTGTTTGGCAGATATCATAGAAACTGTTGATGTGGGTTGTCGCTTTGGTATGCCATACCATTGATTCTAAATTTTGACTATCACCTTCTAAGGCAGTGAATGATATGTATCGTATCAATCCCATAGGTAACATTTCCCAAACAATGCATTGGCTATGAAAAGCGGTGGCATGTCATAGAGTACTTCATCTTCAAAAGGATTGATAAAGTAGGTGAGTCTGCATTGGCGTGTGATTCTTAGTTCCTATCCATCCTTCATCCAACCGATATTGTAAGGATGAGGATGTGGAGTGGTCACAAGACCTAATTTATTCACAAGATATTCTGAAACGAAGTTCTTCTAGATACCATTATCCATAATCATATGTAATGGATTTTTCTGAACCCATATGTGTGTATCGAACAAGCGTTCTCGTTCCTCCTCATCAACGATAGTCGAGGATGTCAGAGTATTCAAAGTCGAATCCAAGAGGGTTGATGCATCTAGATAATATTCTACCAGGGTTCTATTGGAAAAGTTGAATGTCAACAATTTTTCCAAAAATGTCTTTCGAGATTTGAATTCTGACGTATCATTCCATGATGAATTATGATAATCACACCATTTCCCGGTAGGAGCTTGTTTTTTGTGATCCTTCTTGTATTTATGGAATGTATTCTTGTGATGATTGGGATTTGGAGGAGTCACCTGAGAAGGGTTCTTAAACTTATCGGAGTCGACTGGTGACTTCTTGTCGGATGTTCGACCTGTTGGCTTGTTCGTGAAACGTGCTTTTCTTTTTGTTTAACTTCAAGCTTTCTGTCATAATGAAATGCATCTACAAGCGTACTGGTAGTTAGAAACTCCATCTCTTGATAAATGTATGGGGATAAACCATAGACGTACTTCAGACAAGCGATTTCTCTTCTTCTTGGACACCAAGTCTAGCCATGAGTCAATAGAACTCATCGGTGTAACTCTGTATTCACTAGTCTTTCCATTGCCTTAGTTGTTGTCACTTCCTATACCATTGTTCAAGATACTTGGGTGAGTAGAACTCCTTTCGGACATATTCAACAAATTTAACCCATGTTTCTATGGGGTCACCTTATTTTTCCATCTATGTTGATAAATTTTCCCACCAGCTGTGTACGAAGGTCGACATCTTCAAGGACGCAATGGTGATGTTTTTCCACTTCAGAGAGTTCATTCACAGATTAGTAAGATTCCAGCTATTGTACCCAACTGTCGACGGATTATGCATCAATATTTCCTTCAAGATTCGGCATGTCCAGATTCGTTTGCACTTTGAAGGGGATGAGTTTATTGAAGTGAGGTCGCGTCGAGGATTCCCTGGATTTTGAAGTGATTCACATGAGAATCTCGTTGAACTACGTGAACATTTCAGTCCGCTGGAAAGCCAGTGCTTTTTCTATGAGCTTTTCTAACTCAACAGTTGCATGTCTATTGTTTGCTTCTTCGGCCATCTTTTTTGAATTCGAAGGAAGTGTCTGCTTGTGTTGTTGAGCTTGCGAGCGTGTTTGAACAGGAATAAGTTAAATAAATTCAATGGAAGTGATGATGTAACTTAAGCTCATGAACAAGATCAATCTTTGATACCAATGATCTAGGTCGTTCCTAGGTGTATGGTGGGGACAATAGTCGATTGAATGAGTCAATCACTGTTATGGAGGAAGCATATAAAAAGAAAAAGTAAAACAAGAAGCACACTATATCGATAGAAAACATGCGCAAAAAAAATATGCAAGAATTTGAACCAATTTCTATTATTATTACTTCTCTCTTTGAAGGTTGATTGATTGTTACAATAATGTGCCTGTTTATATAGGATGTTGAGATGCTTGGGTGACTACTCGTTATGTTCAGTTACAAGAATTTATAATGGTTCATAAGTTCAATTGTTGTAAATGACTGGAAGACAGAGATCTTCTGTCGATGCTCGACAGTCGTCGATGTTGACAAGGCATGTCAAGATGTTGTATGTCGATCATGAAACCCCTCGAGGTAGTTGAAGTGCTATACTTTGTCGAATTTCAACAACATGCCAACTACTAGTTGGATCACTTATCTATTGTATCTAACTTCATTTGCAATTTTACTACCTTGCCAAGTTTCCAACTATATACAATCCATTTAACTTCCCATGAAGCCTCTTTCTCATTTACTAGAGTTATTGGTTCAATAAATGGAGATTTTGAGGCCCATTCCATTTGGAATTGTATCCCTATGTCCCATGATCCTTTCTTCCCTTTTCATGATTGTGAATGATTTGTGTTACCTTCCAAGGAAAAACCTTCAACATTTTCATTGCCAATTTTTGGTAGAATTGTATTTATCTCACTTTGTTCACTAGAGGAACCCATTCTATCATATGTTATATGGATATTAAATGCATTCTCAGAAAAGCTTACATCTCTCTCATTGATGGGTTTCTCAAAAGAGTTTGAATCATGAAGAGAATATGGATTCTTGGATTGAGGCTTCTCAAAGTATGATAATACATCCCTCTATTTTGGCACTTTCTTTCCACAATTGTTGTTTGACATATCATTGAATATTCCACAATTAAAATATCGAATCAATCTAGAAACCCAAAGTGAAACTTGCATGAGGAAAAATAAATAAAATTAGTAAAATATGTAAGCTATACATGATGACATGAATTCTAGAGGCTAGAAAAATTGGACCTAGTAACCTAAACCCACCCATGATTAACTTCAAAATTAGACTTAAATCCATCAAGATAAATATGAGTTTTAATTTCTTGTCACTCAAAACCTAATATTTCATTAACATTTTTCATTGCGAAAATAACTGGTAGAAAAAGTGACATATTCGTAAGAATCAAGATTCAAAATACACAATGCATTACTTCCCTAGTGTCCATCACCTATAGAATTTAAATTTATAAGATGTAATGGATTTTTTACACAGCCACAAAGTTGTGAAAAGAAAACTAACAATTATTTCAAACAATATCAATATTTTTTTAAATAGTAATTCTCTTCATTTTTATTTTTAGTTGGAGTCCAAAATATATTTTGCCACAATCCCTCTATTACAGTATTGGAGTCCATTTGTATCATATTAATATCAATATTTGAGATTGAAGTTAATAGATTAGCAGTCATAGGAAATGTTACTCTAAGGGTTCTCAAAGTAGATTCCAAAGGTGTCAGTGATTAACAAATCTTTGGTAAATCATGATTAACAAGAAGAGGACATTATTTTGATGAATTCAATGGATAATAATTCAAAGCTTAAATCTCCCCACACTCAACATTACAAGGATTTCATATCAAGGATTGAACTATGGTGAAGCCTAGGATTGTTTGGACCCTATTTTTGAAAATATAGAGGAAGATTGTAATGTTTAGGATGGACCATTTGTCTTAAATCAAGATTCATTGTTCAATTGGAGAAAATAAAGATTGTAAAAAAGGGTGTTATCCTTTCTTTTCTCCATAAGGTCTGAGTGGAGAAAGGTTTACAAACCAAATATTATGTCCAACAAGTAGTAGAGAGATTTGAGATGTTAAATACCTAGTTCTATAAGGAAATCCCACATGTTTGTGGAGAAGTTTATCTAACCAAAAACTCTCTCAATTTATTAGAATATTGAATGGAAATAGATTGTTTTTTAACACCTAAGATATTTGAATTTGATTAATGATAATTTTGCACACCAAGGTTAGACCATCATGTTACAAGTTTTTTAGGAAGAAAAAAAACATAGTCATTCTAGTAAAATGGATCTAGGTTCTTCTCGTCCACCACCCATGGGGATTCAAAAAGATACCCCCTCCTAATGATAATAAGAACAATATTCCTTGTACTGCCACCAACAATATTCCAAGGTCTCATATTTTTTTATGGTGGTGATGAGGATGGTTGGAAGATGAAAAAATGTGCCCTCTAGCTCTTTCTCTAGAGAATATCCCTCTATGCCCCTTCTCTATAAATAACTCACCTAGTCAACCCACATCAGAGATGTGCTTGTTGGATAAACTTCTTAGAGTGATGGAGGAATAAAATAGTTGACGATCCTCAATCCCTTTTGATGCATTGTGTAGAGATGGCTCTTATATGATGAATATTTCCATTGGAACATGAGGCGAATTACACTCCCCTGTAAAAAAAATGGCAACTAATGATTTGGTGTTGACTCAAAAGTTGAATGTTTTTTTCTTGAAGAGTGTAAACTTTTCAATGTTGATCTTTAAATAGAGATGTCCTCATGTTGGAGGAGCCATTTTGAAGTACCAATCACATTCAATAAATGTGGAAACAATTTTATGAGTTTTTTATTTTCCAAGCCTTTAATGATTATCTCATCAAGTTTGGATCCTCTTAATAGGTGTGTATTGGTCACTTGCTTATTGAAACACAAGGTCATTTGTCTCTGTACCACATATGATCCATGCAAATCCATAGATCAAAGGGATTATGCCCTTTGGAAGGATGTTTTGCCTAACCTCCTTGAGTCCTTTGGGTCTACAAGAGGTAACAAGTTCAAGATCAACACATGTTAAGCTAGTCATAAACGGCTAGAAATGTGGAGGTTTTTTTACTTTTTTTCCAATGCTTTAAGTTTTTTCTTGGTTAATACTGCATAATTGATCATTTGGCATAAATTCACCAGACCAAGGCTAATTTGACATGAATATAAACTATCATTGTTGTTTAGTAATAAAATTTATAATAAATCAAAGGAAACTTAAGAGTCAACCATTGTAATCTATGGTTTGGTGTCGAAATTGATATTAAATAAAATGAAATTTAGAGACAAATATGTTTATTAAAAAAAATTATATGTAAGTTTTGTTTTATTTTAAGATTTTAATTTTGCATTTATTTTTATTTATAAATATTATTTCATATGAGTTTGGCATAGTGAAGGTAAAAAGATGAATGTCTATTGAATGAGACCATTTTCATGCAATTAGGGAATGATTTTATTCCAAATGAGTACAACAAAAAGATCCTTAACATCATCAAATTGTAACACTACCTTGCATAGACTTAAGAAAAGGAACCTATGATGTGCATGTCCTTACCCTTGTCAATCCAATCACACCCAATCATAGTTTCAATTAAAATGAAAATCATATCATACTTATTGAGGACACTGACATATATTCCAAAGAATTTTGTTTCATGGAGTGGCCTAATCACACAAAGCATTGAAGGAAGGTGCATTTCGACAACGGAATATAAGTGGAAGGGGACAATGTGAAACAATAGTCTCAAAATATTGACCTTTGAAGTAGTTTGAGTAGGATCATGGAGTTAGAAAGAGGGTGTACAAGGCTTAAGTCTTCATTGAAAATGAAAATTATATCAAAATTCATGAGGACATTAAAATGCATTTCAAAGCATATCCTTTTGTGAAGTTCCCTAACACACAAATAGACAAAAGACGCATTTGAACAATGGAATAGAAGTGGAAGGAAATCGAGTGGAACAACAATCTTGTAATCTTCACCTTCGAAGTAGCCTAAGTAAGATCACAAAGTTAGAAATATGGCATACAAGGTTCAAGTCTTTCAATGGAAACCAATGGTCCAAACAAGTTAGTGAAACAACCAAATCTTGGTTATCCCTAACCATATGAGCAAGGATATGAATACGTTGATCAATTAGGGATCTCGTGGGATAAACATAGCTTTAATGTTTCCTCAAGGAAATAATTCAAAATTATAGTTTTAAAATGATTTTGTATAATTTAAAAATCACAACAAAAATTTTATTGGATTTCTTTTATTGAGTTCCTCATTCCGGTGTCAATCGCAGTCGGGGGAATTTTAACATTCCTAGCCTAATGCTCAGTACTGATTGACATGGTTTCCTGCATAGTCTAACTCTCTGGTGCTCTCTTGGAAATAATGTCATATACATAATCTATTTAGGTTCTTATCTCGGCGAATCCTTCCTGCGTCAATTTCTTCATTTCCTTTGTGGCTGCATCAGTTTCATCATTGACGGCCTTAACAATCTCGTTTAACTGCACTTCCATCGTTGATACGGTGCTACTGTGCGCAGCCTAATCCATTCACCTCTTTGTTCTTATTTCCTGGAGTATGCGTTGTACTTCTGGTTCAGTAGGTGTCTCTGTCGATGATTCATCAGCAGATTGCTGGTCATCTTTGCGCACTGGATCCTCAGGTGCATCCATCACATTTTCTATTGAGACTTCTGTTATACTGACCAGTTCCTGCCGCTCCATAGGACAGCCATTAATCATTGCCTCCAGCTCTGCATTAGTCACCGTGTACCTCATTGGAACCCATTGCTTGGAGGGGTCTCTCCACGCTTGAATGTAAGTAGTATGGGGTCCAATTGCAAAACACACAATCCTATGATATTTTGTCGTGGATTCCTCCTTCAGTCTCAAAACTTTTACTGCTGCTACATGCAACGCTTCCCAGTAGATCCAAAATCGGATCGAGCAGTATACCATTCTCTCTACTTCTTTTACCCACCATAAGTTCTGATATCTTGCACCCTTGCATACCTCTGTTGCTTTGACGTCCATCCCCTGGTAGTCATCTGACTCCATCAAAGCCCCTAACAAAATCAAAATGAGGAGCCAACTATATGTGAATGGTCTTTCACCCACCTGTACGTCCACTGCATCCTCCACTAACTAGTTCATAAGAAAAAGGAACCAATTTATTTGTACACTTTGTGCACACAACTCAGCACATGCAACCACCCCGGAATTGCATTGAATTGGGCAGTTCTTCCATACGATTTTACTGGCCAAAATCATGGCACCAATACATACCGCATGGTCATTGATACTAACAATGCGGTATGCCCTCTCGTCATGCTCTAGAGTATAGCACTTCTTCAGAGTCATTTCCAACTTCTGGTCATTATATTTTTCACAGATATGTTGTGAGGGGTCTGGGCCATCCTTGGGTAGCCCCGTTATCTCTGAAATAAACCACATCATGAATTCAATTGGCTCATCTAACCACAAAAACCTGCCAAAAGTTGCTTCACACATGCATTCGCTTCATTCAGCCACCCAAAGTGTGGCATGTGTATCAATCCAAGTAATCTGGCTCTAGCCAACCCACTCACATAGTTATTTGGGATGCACTCTCTCGGTCCACCTCCGACCACTACCATTGATATATATGGGTCCTTCATAACATCCTTGAGTGCATGCAGGTTGTCATCTTCATACTTCATCAGCATTAGTGAGGGCACAATATCAGAAGTGCATACCATCCCTTGTGGTATCCCCGACATCCTGATCTGGTATATCTGATTCTCAATGTGCTTCTTGGCCTACACACCAGGTCGACTAGGAGTGATATATCCTAGGATGTCCTTGACAGACACTCCTGCTCTAGCCACAAACTCCACCACTCCTGAGCTTGGCATCCCTGTCTATGCAGTGTCTTCTTCTTATGTCCTTGCGGACATTCTTGTCCATCTCTTCTATGGTACTGGAGAGCTAGGATTTTGTGCTTTCCTCTTCGACGATCCAACGTGCATACTGGTTAATTCTTTCATAATTGTGGCTGGTCTGNCTTGTCCATCTCTTCTATGGTACTGGAGAGCTAGGATTTTGTGCTTTCCTCTTCGACGATCCAACGTGCATACTGGTTAATTCTTTCATAATTGTGGCTGGGCTGTTTGGTGAATATCTCTCACTGGAAATATCTACCGTATTTGGGTTATTCTGCATGCCACACCAATTCCTCTTAAGACTTAGTAATCAGGAACCCCCTTTGGACTCAACAACTCACTCTACAACTCAGGAGCTCTGCAACTCAACTCTATTTTGCACAATGGTGTCTTCTGACCATGTTGAACTCGTTCTTATAGAGCCAAATCAACTTAGATTCACCATTATCATATCAATAGGATCATCATGAACAAATCATACATTAACTACGCGAATCTATCGTCGATTATGCCAACCCAATGGTCACATTCTGCATCATTACACGTCACTTCTACAAGTGTCATCGGTTAACTAATTTTAACTATCTTCATTGATTACTGATTCGACGTCTTCTCGCAGCCCTGTGGCTATCATAGCATGAACTCCTAACTACGCTACTAAATCCTACTCTTACACAACCAATTCCTCTTGGTGGGCCTTCCGTTCATGCATGATCCTATCTACTTTTTTTTATTGCACAGTGCTTTACGCATTGCACAGTTCTTGCCGTATCCTATAAGGATTCAGTCGACTACCATTCACAAGCTTTGGTAGCATTTCTCCGTCTAACTATTGTAGTTGAACTGCACCTCCAGAAGTAATAGAATTAAAAAGGTATGGACCTAACCAATGCATCTGTAACTTACCTGGATGCTTCATGAACTTGATGTCGTACAACAACAAAAAATTTCCTTGCTAAAATTGTTTGTTCTTTATGTGGCAATCATGCCAAGCCTTATTTCAATCCTTCTCAACGCATTGTTGGAATCCTGCAATAAAGCGGTCCTATTTAAGATGTATCAACTTCTCCACACGCTATTCTAACGCTGATTTATCATCCATTCATGTCACTGCAATGGTGCGCAGACTGGGAACGATGTACTCCATAGGAATGACCGCCTCTTGCACGTATACCAATTTGAACGATGTCTTCCCCGTCAATCTCTTGCAAGTCATTAGAGGAAATTTCAACTCAAAATAGGCCTTTCAACCCTAATTCAAATTCCATGTCATCATGTGTTAGCCAATGAAATTTCTTTAAATTTTAAATACTGTATAGGTCTTAAACAATTTTTTAATATAAATTTGGGGATAGGTATCATAAAAAAAAACTACTTTTTTGTTCGTATTTTCGACATATATCCTGGTGTTTTTACTCAAATTTCGATCGAGATAACTCGTTGGGTGCGTAATTAAATTCCCAATGAGTACCCGCTCTGCATACTTTTGACAGACGTTGCTACCCCAAAAACAAGAAATGCCTGAAAAAACGTCATCATCACGTTTTTTCAGGTATTTCTTATTTTTTGGGTAGCGGGGTCTATCAAAATTATGCAGAGCGGGTACTCATTGGATGTGGAATTTAATTCCACATCCAATGCGATCTCCTTATCAAAATATGAGTAAAAACAAAGGGAGATAAGTCGAAAATATGAACAAAAACAAGTATTTTTGTCTTTTCATACTCCAAACTTAATAAATATTATTTTATTATTTCAACTATTATTTTATTTTTTTCCTTAGGAGGCCCATTTTGAGTTAAAATTTCCTCTAATGGGTGTGATATTCCCATAAAAATATTGGAATCTTCACGTCCCAGTCATCCCGGTTAGCATTACATACCTTTGTAAGCGCATGCTCCAATATCTTGTTGAAACCTTCTACTGTTCCATTTGCTTGTGGTTGATATGGGGTACTTTTCTTGTGTCGTATTTGCAATTCCTCCGTCAGCGCGCTTACTGTGTGGTTAATGAAGTGATTGCCTTGGTCACTCATCAATATCCTTGGACATCCAAACCACATCACAATGTTCTCAAACAGGAATATTGCTGCTGTCACAATGGTGCAATCCACGACAGGTGCAGCCTCCGCCCACTACCTCAAATAGCCCATTGCTATGATTATGTACCATGCACTAGTTCTCTTCCTAGGTGGGTTGATTGGAACCATTTATCAAATGGCTATAATGTGACTTGCGGTACCAATGACATCTCATCCCACCATGATGGTTTTCTAGTGCGTTGATAGATATCGTAACTCAACGCATAATCTGTCACATCATTGTGTAAAGTGGTCCACTAGAGACCTGTGCAAAGCACCTTTCTTGCAGTATCTCATCCTCCATAGTGTCCATCAGCAACTCCTACATGGGCCTCCTCTAAAATCTCTCCTTGTTCATGCGGTAGGACACATCACCGCAAAATCTGCTCCGGTCCTATTTTATAGATTTGGACATCAATCAACTGGAAATATGAAGCCTTAACCACCAACTGCTTCTTCTGACTTGTTGAAAATTCCTCTGGTGTGATTCTCGTTGTCAAGAACTGAATTATTTGATCGTAATAATAATCTGCTATGTCGACTCAAAACAACTGCGCATTCGACAAACCATCTTCAATATTTTTTGGCTCTTCGCCTGTCTCAATTCAAGATAAATGATCAGGGCCAGTATTCAAGCATCCTGACTGCACAATTATCTCAAAATCAAACTCCTAAAAGAGAAGTAGCCAGCGGCATATCTTCCCCCCCAACACAGTCTTATTGACTATATACTTCAAAGCACAATGATCTGTAAACATCTTGAAATGACCGCCTAAAAGGTAATGCCTAAATTGTTGTGTCAATGTCCATTTGAAGACAGTTTTCCCATTTCCTTTCATCAACTGATTCAAAGGCCATGCGATGTGGCTGAAGTCGAGTATGAACCGTCGATAGAAATTCACCAAACGAAGAAAACTTCTCAGTTCATGAATGCTTTAAGGAATGGGCCAATCTTTGAGGATCTATAATTTTTCTAGGTCGACATGAATTCCTGCAGAGTTAATTACATACCCCAAATATTTGATGTTGGCCATCGCAAATGAGAATTTGTCCATGTTCATATATAGTCGATGTTGTTGGAGAGTGTTGAATACTTGTCAAATCTGTTGGACATCTTCTTCCCATGATCGACTTAATCAAGATGTCATCAAGATAGACAATGACACACTTGCCAATGAAAATTAGTAGAAGGTCATCCATATATCTCATGAAGGTTGCAGGTGCATTGGTTAAGCCGAAAGGCATGACTAACAATTCAAACAATCCTTCCTTGGTCTTGAAAGTCGTTTTCCATATTTCAGTGGTCTCGATCGGAATTTGATAACATCCTGAATTGAGGTCGAGTCATAAAGAACTTAGCACCTTTCAGACTGTCGATGAGTTCATCTATCCGTGGAAGAGGGTATCTCTTCTTTACTAAAATTTTGTTGAGAGCTCGATAGTCGATGCACATGCACCAGGTCCCATATTTCTTTGGAACTAAGATGACTGGACTTTCACAAGGAGAGGAGCTAGGGTGGATATGACCCTTGTTGATCAAATACGGGATTTTCCTCTGAATCTCTTCATTCTCGAGAATGTATCTTTTGTAAACATATACGTTAGGTAATGAAGAACCAGGAATAAGTTCAATGGAGTGTTTTACCTGACAATGCAGAGGTACTCCGTTCGGCTCTTGAAGTACGTTTCGGTATTCCTCAAGAATGTGGTCGATATATTGTTGTTGTTGGGATCTGCGCTGGTCAGTGAGTCAACTTGTTTCTATAGTATTCCTGGAATGTTGAGGATTTATCATAATTAATGTGAACTTCTGAGCATGATTGATAAGCTTCTTTGTTTGTTTGGCAGATATCATAGAAACTATTGGTGTGGGTTATCGCTTTGGTATGTCATACCATTGATTCTAAATTTTGACAATCGCCTTCTAAGGCAGTGACTAATATGTATTGTATCAATCCCATAGGTAAGGTATCCCAAACAACGCGTCAGCTACGGAAAGAGGTGCCACGTCATAGAGTACTACATCTTCAAAAGGCTTGATAAATTAGGTGAGTCTTCATTGGCATGTGATTCTTAGTTCCTGTCCATCCTTCATCCAACCGCTATTGTAAGGCTGAGGATGTGGAGCGGTCACAAGACCTAATTTCTTCACAAGAGCTTCTGAAACAAATTTCTTCTGGATACCATTATCCACAATCATATGTAATGGATTTTTCCCAGAATCCATATGTGTGTATGGAAGAGGCATTCTCGTTCCTCATCATCAACAATAGTCGAGGATGTCAGAGTAGTCGAAGTCGAAGCCAATAGGGTTGATGCATCTGGATAATATTCTACCATGGTTCTGTCGGACAAGTCTAATGTCGACAATTTTCCCAAAAATGTCTTCCGAGACTTGAATTCTGACGTATCATGCCATGATGAATTACGATAATCACACCATTTCCCGGTAGGAGCTTGTTTTTTGTGATCCTTGTTGTCTTTCTAGAATTTATTCTTGTGATGATCGGGCTTTGGAGGAGTATCCTGAGAAGGGTTCTTAAACTTGTCAAAGTTGACTGGTGACTTCTTGTCAAATGTTCTACCTGTTGGCTTGTTTGCGAAACGTGTTTTTCTTTTTGTTTAGCTTCAAGCTTGCTGACATAATGAAATTCATCTGCAAGCATACTGGCAGTTAGAAAATACATCTCTTCCTAAATGTACAAGGATAAACCACTGACGTACTTCAGGACAAGGGATTTCTCTTCTTCTTAGATGCCAAGTCTAGCCATGAGTCAATAGAACTCATCGGTGTAACTCTGCATGGACTAGTCTTTCCATTTCCTTAGTTGTTATCACTTCCTATACCATTGTTCAAGATACTTGGGTGAGTAGAACTCCTTTCGAACGTATTCAACAAATTTTACCTATGTTTCTATGGGGTCACCTTATTTTTCCATCTTTGTTGATAAATTTTCCCACCAGCTGTGTACGGAGGTCGACATCTTCAAGGACGTAATGGTGATCTTTTCCACTTCGGAGAGTTCATTCACAGAGTAGTAAGATTCCAGTTGTTGTACCCAATTATCGACAGATTCTGCATCAATCTTTCCTTCAAGATTCGGTATGTCCAGATTCATTTGCACTTTGAAGGGGCTGATTTTATCGGAGTTAGGTCACGTTGAGGACTCCTTAGATTTTGAAGTGATTCGCATGAGAATCCCATTGAACTATGCGAACATTTCAGTTCGCTGGAAAGCTAGTCCTTTTTCTATGATATTTTCTGTCTCGTCACTTGCATGTCTATTGTCTGCTTCTTCGACCATCTTTTTTGAGGTCGAAGGAAGTGTCTGCTTGTCTTGTTGAGTTTGTGAGCGTGTTTTTCAAGCATAAGTTATATAACTCCGATGGAAGTGATGATGTAACTTAAGCTCCTGAACAAGATCAATATTTGATACCAATGATCCAGGTCGTTCCCAGGTGCACGCTGGGGACAATAGTCGACTGAATGAGTCAATCACTGTTATGGCAGAAGCATATAAAAAGAACAAGTAAAACAAGAAGCACACTATATTGATAGTAAACATGCGCACAGACAATATGGAAGAATTCGAACCAATTTCTATTATTATAACTTCTCTCTTTGAAGGTTGATTAATTGTTACAATAATGTGCATGTTTATATAGGATGCTGAGATGCTTGGGTGACTACCCGTTACGTTCAGTTACAAGAATTTATAACAGTTCATAAGTTCAACCGTCGTAGATGACTGGAAGACATAGATCTTTTGTCGATGCTCGACAGTCGTCGATGTCAACAAGGCATGTCAAGATGTTGTATGTCGAGCATGAAACCTCTCGAGGTAGTTGAAGTGCTATACTTTGTCAAAGTTCAACAACATGCCAACTACTAGTTGGATCACTTATGTATTGTATCTAACTTCATTCACAATTTTACTACCTTGCCAAGTTTCCAACTATATACAATGCATTTAACTTCCCATGAAGCCTCTTTCTCATTTACTAGAGTTATTGGTTCAATAAATGGAGATTTTGAGGCTCATTCTATTTGGAATTGTATCCCTGTGTCCCATGATCCTTTCTTCCATTTTCGTGATTGTGAATGATGTGTGTTTCCTTCCAAGGAAAAACCTTCAACATTTTCATTGCCAATTTTTCGTTGAATTGTATTTATCTCACTTTGTTCACTCGAGGAACCCATTCTATCATTTGTTATATGGATATTAAATGCAGTCTCAGAAGAGTTTACATCTCTCTCATTGATGGGTTTCTAAAAAGAGTTTGAATCATGAAGAGAATCTAGATTCTTGGATTGAGGCTTCTCAAAGTATGATAATACATCCCTCTATTTTGGCACTTTCTTTCCACAGTCGTTGTTTGACCTATCATTGAATATTCCACAATTAAAATATCGAATCAATCTAGAAACCCAAAGTGAAACCTGTATGAGGAAAAATAAATAAAATTAGTACAATATGTAAGCTATACATGATGACATGAATTCTAGAGGCTACAAAAATTGGACCTAGTAACCTAAACCCACCCATGATTAACTTCAAAATTAGACTTAAATCCATCAAGATAAATATGAGTTTTAATTTCTTGTCACTCAAAACCTAATATTTCATTAACATTTTTCATTGCAAAAATAACTGGTAGAAAAAGTGACATATTCGTAAGAATCAAGATTCAAAAAATACAATGCATTACTTCCCTTGTGTCCATCACCTCTAGAATTTAAATTTATAAGAAGTAATGGAGTTTTTACAAAACCACAAAGTCTTGAAAAAAAAACTAACAATTATTTCAAACAATATCAATATTTTTTTAAATAGTAATTCTCTTCATTTTTATTTTTAGTTGGAGTCCAAAATATATTTTGCCACAATCCCTCTATTACAATATTGGATTCCATTTGTATCATATTAATATCAATATTTGGGATTGAAGTTAATGGATTACCAGTCATAGGATATGTTACTCTAAGGATTCTCAAAGTAGATTCCAAAGGTATCAGTGATTAACAAAGTTTTGGTAAATCATGATTAACAAGAAGAGGACATTATTTTGATCAATTCAATGCATAATAATTCAAAGCTTAAATCTCCCCACACTCAACCTTACAAGGATTTCATATCAAGGATTGAACTATGGAGAGGCCTAGGATTGTTTGGACCCTATATTTACAAATATAGAGGAACATTGTAATGTTTAGGATGGATCATTTGTCTTAAATCAAGTTTCATTGTTCAATTGGAGAAAACAAATATTGTAAAAAAGGGTGTGATCCTTTATTTTCTCCATAAGGTCTGAGTGGAGAAAGGTTTACAAACCAAATATTATGTCAAACAAGTAGTAGAGAGATTTGAGATGTTAAATACCTAGTTCTACAAGGAAATCCCACATGTTTGTGGAGAAGTTTATCTAACCAAAAACTCTCTCAATTTATTAGAATATTGAATAGAAATAGATTGTTTTTTAACACCTAAGATAATTGAATTTGATTAATGATAATTTTTCACACCAATGTTAGACCATCATGTTAAAATTTTATCTAAGAAAGAAAAAAAACATAGTCATTTTAGTAAACATAGTCGTGGCCTAAACATA
Source organism: Pseudotsuga menziesii (assembly GCA_001517045.1). NCBI lineage: Eukaryota > Viridiplantae > Streptophyta > Pinopsida > Pinales > Pinaceae > Pseudotsuga > Pseudotsuga menziesii. Next base: position 129,768 of record LPNX010099025.1, on the reverse strand, counting down.
GTCGTGGCCTAAACATAGCTTTAATGTTTCCTTAAGGAAATAATTCAAAATTATAATTTTAAAATGATTTTGTATAATTTAAAAATTACAACAAAAATTTTTCCATCTTTGTTGATAAATTTTCCCACCAGCTGTGTACGGAGGTCAACATCTTCAAGGATGCAATGGTGATCTTTTCCACTTCGGAGAGTTCATTCACAGAGTAGTAAGATTCCAGTTGTTGTACCCAATTATCGACAGATTCTGCATCAATCTTTCCTTCAAGATTCAGTATGTCCAGATTCGTTTGCACTTTGAAGGGGCTGATTTTATCGGAGTTAGGTCGCGTCGAGGACTCCCTAGATTTTGAAGTGATTTGCATGAGAATCTCATTAAACTACGTGAACATTTCAGTCTGCTGGAAAGCTAGTCCTTTTTCTATGAGATTTTATGTCTCGTCACTTGCATGTCTATTGTTTGCTTCTTCGACCATCTTTTTTGAAGTCGAAGGAAGTGTCTGCTTGTGTTGTTGAGTTTGTGAGCGTGTTTGTCAAGCATAAGTTAAATAACTCTGATGGAAGTGATGATGTAACTTAAGCTCCTGAACAACATCAATCTTTGATACCAATGATCCAGGTCATTCCCAGATGCACGTTGGGGACAATAGTCAACTGAATGAGTCAATCACTATTATGGCAGAAGCATATAAAAAGAATAAGTAAAAAAAGAAGCACACTATATCGACAGTAAACATGCGCACAGACAATATGCAAGAATTCGAACCAATTTCTATTATTATTACTTCTCTCTTTGAAGGTTGATTGATTGTTACAATAATGTGCATGTTTATATAGGATGCTGAGATGCTTGGGTGACTACCCGTTACGTTTAGTTACAAGAAGTTATAACGGTTCATAAGTTCAACCCTCATAGATGACTGGAAGATAGAGATCTTTTGTCGATGCTCGACAGTCGTCGGTGTCAACAAGGCATGTCAAGATGTTGTATGTCGAGCATGAAACCTCTCGAGGTAGTTGAAGTGCTATACTTTGTCAAAGTTCAACAACATGCCAACTGCTAGCTGGATCACTTATCTATTGTATCTAACTTCATTTGCAATTTTACTACCTTGCCAAGTTTCCAACTATATACAATGCATTTAACTTCCCATGAAGCCTCTTTCTCATTTACTAGAGTTATTGGTTCAATAAATGGAGATTTTGAGGCCCATTCCGTTTGGAATTGTATCCCTATGTCCCATGATCCTTTCTTCCATTTTCGTGATTGTGAATGATTTGTGTTTCCTTCCAAGGAAAAACCTTCAACATTTTCATTGCCAATTTTTGGTTGAATTGTATTTATCTCACTTTGTTCACTAGAGGAACCCATTCTATCATTTGTTATATGGATATTAAATGCAGTCTCAGAAGAGTTTACATCTCTCTCATTGATGGGTTTCTCAAAAGAGTTTGAATCATGAAGAGAATCTAGATTCTTGGATTGAGGCTTCTCAAAGTATGATAATACATCCCTCTATTTTGGCACTTTCTTTCCACAGTCGTTGTTTGACCTATCACTGAATATTCCACAATTAAAATATCGAATCAATCTAGAAACCCAAAGTGAAACATGCATGAGGATAAATAAATAAAATTAGTACAATATGTAAGCTATACATTATGACATGAATTCTAGAGGCTACAAAAATTGGACCTAGTAACCTAAACCCACCCATGATTAACTTCAAAATTAGACTTAAATCCATCAAGATAAATATGAGTTTTAATTTCTTGTCACTCAAAACCTAATATTTCATTAACATTTTTCATTGCAAAAATAACTGGTAGAAAAAGTGACATATTCGTAAGAATCAAGATTCAAAATATACAATGCATTACTTCCCTTGTGTCCATCACCTCTAGAATTTAAATTTATAAGAAGTAATGGAGTTTTTACACAACCACAAAGTCGTGAAAAGAAAACTAACAATTGTTTCAAACAATATCAATATTTTTTTAAATAGTAATTCTCTTCATTTTTATTTTTAGTTGGAGTCCAAAATATATTTTGCCACAATCCATCTATTACAGTATTGGATTCCATTTGTATCATATTAATATCAATATTTGGGATTGAAGTTAATGGATTACCAGTCATAGGATATGTTACTCTAAGGATTCTCAAAGTAGATTCCAAAGGTGTCAGTGATTAACAAAGTTTTGGTAAATCATGATTAACAAGAAGAGGACATTATTTTGATGAATTCAATGGATAATAATTCAAAGCTTAAATCTCCCCACACTCAACCTTACAAGGATTTCATATCAAGGATTGAACTATGGTGAGGCCTAGGATTGTTTGGACCCTATATTTACAAATATAGAGGAACATTGTAATGTTTAGGATGGACCATTTGTCTTATATCAAGTTTCATTGTTCAATTGGAGAAAACAAATATTGTAAAAAAGGGTGTGATCCTTTATTTTCTCCATAAGGTATGAGTGGAGAAAGGTTTACAAACCAAATATTATGTCAAACAAGTAGTAGAGAGATTTGAGATGTTAAATACCTAGTTCTACAAGGAAATCCCACATGTTTGTGGAGAAGTTTATCTATCCAAAAACTCTCTCAATTTATTAGAATATTGAATGGAAATAGATTGTTTTTTAACACCTAAGATAATTGAATTTGATTAATGATAATTTTTCACACCAATGTTAGACCATCATGTTAAAATTTTATCTAAGAAAGAAAAAAAACATAGTCATTTTAGTAAAATGGATCTAGGTTCTTCTCATCCACCACCCATGGGGATTCAGAAAGATACCCCCTCCTAATGATAATAAGAACAATATTCCTTGTAGTTCCACCAACAATATGCCAAGGTCTCATATTTTTTATGATGGTGATGAGGATGGTTGGAAGATGAAAATATGTGCCCTCTAGCTCTTTCTCTAGAGAATATCCCTCTATTCCCCTTCTCTATAAATAACTCACCTAGTCAACCCACATCAGAGATGTGCTTGTTGGCTAAACTTCTTAGAGTGATGGAGGAATAAAATAGTTGAAAATCCTCAATCCCTTTTGATGCATTGTGTAGAGATGGCCCTTATATGATGAATATTTCCATTGGAACATGAGGAGAATTACAGTCCCTTGTAAAAAAAAGGCAACTAATGATTTGGTGTTGACTCAAAAGTTGAATGTTTTTTTCTTGAAGAGTGTAAACTTTTCAATGTTGATCTTTAAACAGAGATGTCCTCATGTTGGAGGAGCCATTTTGAAGAACTAATCACATTCAATAAATGTGGACACAATTTTATGAGTTTTTTATTTTCCAAGTCTTTAATGATTATCTCATCAAGTTTGGATCCTCTTAATAGGTGTGTATTGGTCACTTGCTTTTTGAAATGCAAGGTCATTGGTCTCTGTACCACATATGATCCATGCAAATCCATAGATCAAAGGGATTATGCCCTTTGGAAGGATGGTTTTCCTAACCTCCTTGAGTACTTTGGGTCTACAATATGTAACAAGTTCAAGATCAACACATGTTAAGCTAGTCATAAATGGCTAGAAATGTGGAGGTTTTTTTACTTTTTTTCCAATGCTTCAAGTTTTTTCTTGGTTAATGTTGCATAATTGATCATTTGGCATAAATTCACCAGAGCAAGGTTAATTTGACATGAATATAAACTATATTTGTTGTTTAGTAATAAATTTTATAATAAATCAAAGGAAACTTAGGAGTCAACCATTGTAATCTATGGTTTGCTATCAAAATTGATATTAAATAAAATGAAATTTAGATACAAATATGTTTATTAAAAAAAATTATATGTAATTTTTGTTTTATTTTAAGATTTTAAATTTGCATTGATTTTTATTTATCAATATTATTTCATACAAGTTTGCCATAGTGAAGGTACAGAGATGATGAATGTCTATTGAATGAGACCATTTTCATGCAATTAGGGAATGATTTTATTGGAGATGAGTACATCAAAAATATGCTTAACATCATCAAATTGTAACACTACCCTGCCTAGACTTAAGAAAAGGAACTTATGATGTGCACGTCCTTACCCTTGTCAATCCAATCACACCCAATCATAATTTCAATTAAAATTAAAATCATATCATACTTATTGAGGACACTGACATATATTCCAAAGAATTTTGTTTCGTGGAGTGGCCTAATCACACAAAGCATTGAAGGAAGGTGCATTTCGACAACGAAATATAAGCAGAAGGGGACAATGTGAAACAATAGTCTCAAAAATTCACCTTTGAAGTAGTTTGAGTAGGATCATGGAGTTAGAAAGAGGATGTACAAGGCTTAAGTCTTCTTTGAAAATGAAAATTATATCGAACTTCATGAGGACATTAAAATGCATTTCAAGGCATATCCTTTTGTGAAGTTCCCTAACACACAAATAGACAAAAGATGCATTTGAATAATGGAATAGAAGTGGAAGGAAATCGAGTGGAACAACAATCTTGTAATCTTCACCTTCGAAGTAGCCTAAGTAGGATCACAAAGTTAGAAATATGGCATACAAGGTTCAAGTCTTTCAATGGAAACCAATGGTCCAAACAAGTTAGTGAAACAACCAAATCTTGGTTATCCCTAACCATATGAGCAAGGATATGAATAGGTTGATCAATTAGGGATCTTGTGGCCTAAACATAGCTTTAATGTTTCCTTAAGGAAATAATTCAAAATTATAATTTTAAAATGATTTTGTATAATTTAAAAATCACAACAAAAATTTTATTGGATTTCTTTCGAGTTCTTAGAAAAAAAATATTTTATTTTAAAATCACAACATGATGATTTTATTGAATTATTTTTTTTTAAGTTTTGGCAAAAATAAAGAGATTAAAAATATTATTTTAAATTCACAAGAGGATGATTTTATTGGATTTCTTAAAAGAGGTTTCGAATCCACACTCCAATTTCAACATCAATTAAAGATAACACCCAATTCCAACTATAACTTTGCTTAGTCAAACTAGCTCGCCCACGCCCACACCCACGCCTACGCCCATGCCCACGCCCACAAGTGTCATGGAAGCGCTTGCAAGAGCATGCACAAATAACCCACGAATCATGCGATGTGCTCAACGTGTCGATATAACCTATATGTGTCGATGCAAATAAATAATAAAAAATTAGTCTTTTTATTAAGTGTGTGATATATTCTTTTCAGTGACTAGTCAATTGAATTTCCACTAATTTCCACCGATTTGTTTACACCTACAACACATTCTTCATCCAGTAGTGCGATATGGAAGGAAAGTTTTGAAAGCTAGAAAGGGTTTCTTCAATGGGTTTCTAATAGTCTAACAAAGACCGATCTAAAGTCATTAGAACAACCACATTTTTGCCTATGGGTCACCCATTCTCTATATATGAAAATGGAAGTTTCACAGAAACAACAATTAGAGAATTTAGATTTCCAGAAATTAGCACACCATTCAAGTCAAAGTTTTACAATTAATTTTTCTTAAGTTGTTCAGAAAATATAAAAAACACTTTGTTTTAAAGGACAGATGACTGCAGAATTTGTATCTTTGGTCTCCCTTCTTTGTAGAGAAGAGTGGCTTCATTGTAAGTGAAGCAAGCATACAACTCAACATCTGTTTCTGTTGATGGGTTAGATTCATCTGATGATAGTGGAATCTTATCATGTCACAGTGACTCCGATAATGTTTCTAGGGATAAATCTTATAAGAAATCCCAAGATTTTTTTTATTTTTATCCTAAATAGGATGTGTTAGTATCTAAGACACAAATTACGCCATCACACATCAAACAATACCATTCAAAACACCAGAATTAATGTGTTAAATATCTATAAGGGGAAATATCCATGCAACAAAGTATTGCAGATCATTAATGAAGAAGGAGAGATTACATAATGGGCCTAGGCCTCTTAAAGTACTCATAACATTATGTATCCCAACCATGCACTATATACTTCATGAAAGAAGTTACATGAGTAAACCGTTGTTGGTTATGTCTGTTATGAGAAACTCCCTGTAAACACCCGTTATGAGAAACCTCCAATAAACACATTAGTTTAGTTGTCATTTAACAATCTCCACCTTGACAACAAAATTTACAAATACTTTTCCCAAGATTATTTATCACCTTTTTTTCAAACCAAGATAAGCTACACACCATCATAACTTCTCTAACAATACTGGTTTTGTGAACATATATGCACAATTTTCTTGAGTATGAACCTTTTTCAATCTACTCCATCATCACTAATGGCTTGTATTACAAAATGATATTTTACATCAATATGTTTAGTCTTACTATGATAAACATGATTTGTAGCCAAATGTATAGCACTTTGACTGTCACAGAAGACAAGCACACTTTTCTGCAACCGTCCAATTTCTCTAAGCAGACCTCTCAACCAAATCTCCTCTTTGCAAGCATGTGAGGAAGCAATGTATTCATCCTCTGTAGTGGATAAAGCAACTGGTTCCTAAAGCTTCGACATCGAACTTATTGTTCCACCTGCAAGAGTAAAGACATTGCCTGAAGTAGACATTCTCTTGTCCAAATCACTTGTGAAATCTGAATCAACAAAACCACATACATAATCATTGTTATTATTAAAGGTGATACAATAGTCACTTGTGCCTCTTAGGTATCGAAGCACCCATTTCACTGCATTCCAATGTTATTTTCCCAGATTTTCCATGCACTTACTATCAACACCTACTGCATGTGAAATATCAAGTCTAGTACACACAATTGTAGACATTAAACATCCTATTGTATTGGCATATGGTACACAAGACATATAATCCTTTTCTTCAACACTACTATGACATGAACCCAAAGAAATATTAAAATGGGAAGCTAAAGGAACATTCATAGGCTTTTCCTTTTTCATTTTGAATCTTACAAGTATTTTATCAACATACTTCTACCGTGAAAAACAAATCTTACCATTTCTTATGTCCTTGTGTATCTCAATACCCAAGATTTGTTTTGCAACTCCAAGATTCTTCATATCAAAAGTCCTATCCATATGAGCCTTCAACCTGTTAATCCCATCCATGCTTTGCTCACAATAAGCTTATCATAAACATACAACACTATGATAATGGATATGACATTTAACCTTTTGAAGCATAAACAATCATCATATTCAATTCTAGTATAACCTTGGCTCACCATGAAATAATCAAACTTCTTGTATCATTTCCCCGACGACTGTTTCAAGCCATACTATGATTTCTTAAGCTTACAAACTAATATACCTTTATGATGCTGCACAAAACCTTATGGTTGTTCCATATAAATATCCTCATCTAAATCTCCATGTAAGAACTTGGTTTTAACATCTAGTTGTTCTAACTCCATATCAAGCAATGCAACTAGTGCTAACATAATACGAATAGATACAAGCTTGACAACTGGTGAAAAAATATCATGATAGTCAATACCTTCCATCTGAGAGTATCCTTTTGCGACCAATTTGGATTTGTATCTTTCATCCTTACCATCAACTCCTTTCTTCAATTTGAGTACCCACTTCCATCCAACAATTTTTCTATCTTTTGGGAGTTCAACCAATTCCCATGTCTTGTTTTCCTCCAGAGAATCTATTTCTTCTTTCATTTTCATCTTCCACTTAGCATTGTCAACACAATCAACGAATTCCTAAAAACAAGAAGTTTCTCTATCATTAGTAAATAAAATAGACGAAACAAAACAAGTATACCTCTTAGGAGGATTTATCTCCCTTAATGATTTTCTTGGTGTAGGTTGTGGGGTTTCCACATTTTCTTGAACTTATTCATCTTCTATGACTTATTTCTCACCAGAAACTTCTTGTCCCTTTGAGTCATGAGAATATTGGTTCTCCAACTGAATTAGTTGTTTTGATATTACATGTTCATGTTCCACATCAACTCTTACATTTTTGTATTTAAACAGGAATATTCATAAAAAATTACATCTCTACTAATGAAAATTTTGTGGGCAGTAGGATCCCGCAATCTATATCCTTTTGTTACATCATCATATGTAACAAAAATGCACTTCATTGATCTAGGGTTTAACTTAGAACAATGATTTTTAGGAGTAAGTGCATAAGCTTCACAACCAAAGATTTTCAAATTCGAATAATCACAGGGATGACCAGTCCATGCCTCTTCGAGAATTTTGCAAGATACAACCATTGATGCTGGCCGATTTATTAGATAACAAGCAGTAGAAAATGCTTCTTCCCACAACTCTTTCCCCAAACTAGAATTACTAAGCATGCTCCTTTCTCTTTCTAGAAGAGTCTTGTTCATGCGCTATGCAATGCCATTTTGAAGAGGAGTGTATATATTTGTTTTGTGTCTTATGATCCCTTCATCTTTGCAATATTTTCCAAACTCTAAAGAATTAAATTAACCTCCATTATCCGTCCTTAAACACTTCATTATCCTTCCAATTCTTTTTTCCACCATAACTCTAAATTGTTTAAATGTGTTAAACACATCATTTTATCTTTTTAGGGCATAGACCCAAACCTTTCTAGAAAAATTATCTACAAATAGTACATAATATTTTTCTCCCCCATATGAAATGGTAGGAGACAGACCCCACAAATAAGAATGAATGTAGCCAAGAACACCTTTACTAACATGACTACCTGCTTTGAATTTTTGTCTACATTTCTTTCTGAATATACAATGTTTACAAAACATCAAATTCATAGTTTTCAAATTTGGAAGCAATTTACGATTCATTAATACCTGAAGTCCTTTTTCACTCATATGACCATGACGTTGATGCCATAGTTGAGTGGATCATGAATCTTCTTCAAATACTAACACAGTACCATTAACTTGATTTCTTTCAATCAGTTTGTAAAGGTTTCATGTTAAGTTTGTGCCTTCATGACCACTAAAGTATCCTTGGAAACTTTTAGAGTTCCAATTAAACATGGAAACTTAACCACACAAATCCAACACTCCCAAATAAATTAATTTTTTCTTTAACTCAAGTATATGTCTAACATATGTAAGTGTTCTTATAACTCCAACAAACATTTTAATTTTAACACTTCCAACCCCAACTGTCTTACATGAATGATTTTCTCCTAAAAGAACTATTCCATCATTAAATGTTTGATAGGAAGCAAACCAATCTTTATAAGGACAGATATGGCGTAAAAAACCAGAATCTAATAGTCATTCCTCATTATATTCAAAAATATTACAAATAGACAAAACCTCGTCGATCACACCTGAATCATAAGACTTTACTTAATTTTCCTCTGACTTCGGAGTCATCCTTCTTGGATTCTTGTCTCTTCCAATAGTCCTTCTTGAGATGGCCAGTCTTGTTACAGTACCAACATTTTAATTTTCTCTTTCTTACCTTTTATTTAGACCTGGAAGTACCTCTTGAATTTTCTCCTTTCTCTTTGGATCGACCTCTAACAACCAAAGCTTTTGGCAAAGAGGTTTCAAGATTATATTTCTTCCTTAATTCCTCAGACAACAATGCTCCAACCACATTGTCAAATTCTAAAGTATCAGTTGTACTAAGGCTAATGGAAGAAACTACTTGACCCCAAGATTCAGGTAAAGTACATAAGAGATTGACTGCTTTATCTTCATCATCAATTTTAACATCCATACTACTCAACTGGAAAATAAGCTCGTATTAAAAACAATCAAATGGTTTGTTATCTTCGTACCTTCTTTCATTCGCATACCGTACAATTGTTGCTTCAATTAAATTATGTTTGTCGATGATTTGGTCATATATAGACTTTCTAACTTGCTCCATAGGCTTGCTGCTGATTTTTCTCCAACAATGTTGAACAACACATCATCTGCAAGACATAATTGAATTGTGCTTAGCGCTTTGGCATCTAAATCCTCCCAGATCTATCATGGTTAGAGGTTTCTTTCTTTTTCCGTCTAAGGTTCTCTATAACCCCCGCTGAACTAATGGATCCCGCATCTTTAATTTCCATAGTTCAAAATTGTTTTTACCATTAAATTTTTCAATTTCAAACTTTGTGCTAGACATTGTTGAAAAATATTTTTCATCACAAATAAATGACACTATATTCTCCCGACTGCAATCTTGGCTTGAATGGCTTAAAATTATATATATATATATCCAAAAAAACAAAAAAAATAGCATAAATTTTTTTTGTTACCCTGGAAGTTTGTTTACTTCACTTCTACAGCTGGCTCCAAGCGAAACTTTCCATACTTGGCAATATTCCTTCACCTAGAAGCAAATGTTACCCTTCAACAGAAATATTCCTTTTTTTTACTACGCGCATCTCAACACACGTAGGCTAGCAGCAATAGAATCTCCACCTCTCTTCCATGCACGACCTTACCTTTCTTTCATCTAGGTAATAGGCATTAACTCCCTCACCTCTCTGTCATCCAAGGGCTCCACACAGACTGGTCAATGGGCTCCATGCAGACTGGTGGATGCAAGATAATCCTCTTTCCTTAGCGGCTTCTCTTTTCTTCAGCGACTGCACGAATAGCCTCCTCACTTAGCAACTTCTCTTATCTTCAGTGGCTGCAAGCAAGTTTCTCCCTCTCCTTCATGGATGCGACCATCTAGCAACAACAGCAATCCAATTCACCAGTGGTCCAATTGATCTAATTGGAAGCGAGTTCCTTTCCAAGATGGGTTCTTCGGTGGCCTCTTTTTGACGCGTAGGCTCTCCACACAGTCCTCCAGCAGGCGGTCTCCTCCAGCATCCAAACAGTGAGATCTTCTTCTCAAATATAATGTCCCTCTTCACACTATCTATGATACCACTTTTTAGTATCTCGGAGACAAATTATACAACCACACATCAAACAACACCATTCAAAACACCAAAACTAATGTGTTAAAACCCCATAAGGGGAAACATCCACGCAGGAAAAGTATTGAAGATCATTAATGAAGAATGAGAGATTACATGAAGGGCCTTAACCTCTTAGACTACTCATAGCATTACATATCCCAACCATGCACTATATACTTCATGAAAGAAGTTACATGAGTAAATCATTGTCGGTTATGCATGTTATGAGAAACTTCTCGTAAACACCCATTATGAGAAACCTCCCATAAACACATTAGTTTAGTTTTCATTTAACATGATGAATTCCATGGACTGAAAAGTTTACTCATGACCTATGGTGATATGAATAAATGGGATTTAATGGCTTCATTGACATAATTTTGACTCGAGTGATAGTGGGAGATGTTATCAAGATAAATGAAGATTTCCTTTTGGGTGTTGTTACAACAATTAACTTGGAAATGATGGCTTGGAATATTCTTGATGACACAAGTGCAGAAATAACAGACCCAGCCCAATGGGTTTCTCTCATATAGATTTTATAATAACCACTACCTATAATTGTTTCCTTTGTATTCTTTAACAAATTTTTCCTTTGCTATTTCTCTTAGGGTTGTTGTTGTCTTGATTGGTGCTGCCAAAGTCAAGGGGGTTGTTCAATTCAATCAAGAAAGAATACGAGGGTGATGCGTTGATGGTGAAGAAAGAATTCTTGAACTCCTCATAATTGGAGTTAAGGATCATTGAGATGAAACTAATCTTGACTCCTTGAGAATGGGTGGATACTTGTAAATGATAAGATGTATACTGATGCTAATATACATGTAAACAAGGAGACACCAAAGCTAATATACTACGACCAATTGTTGATGTCATTTTCTAGGGAATTATTAACAGAATCTAGACAAATGATGTATATATAAACTCATTTTTGGAGTTTGAAAATGCTGCTAGAATGTATCTAAATCAGCCAGTGCCTATGGTTACATCATTTCCCTCTGTTCAGAGCACACATAGTTGGTTGGATGGGAATTTATTTTTATGTATCGTTAGAAGATCTACTATAGCTGTACATCTTCAATGTTTAATCTCATTGTTTCCAATCACATCCAAGGTCCAAATACCTTCTCCTTTCCCCTGGAGTTCAATGCTTCCCCTTAAGGAGCACTTTTTTAACACTTTGTCATCGGAATTTATGTAAGCTCTATTGCACAGGAACCACTTAATTCTTTGAAACTAAAATAAAAAATTTATTATCTCCTCAAATGTACAAAAGCAGTCAATGGGCCAAGACACAGATTATCATGCAAGTACAACAATATGTGAGTGCTTGAGTTGTAGTACATTGTAAGTGGAAATGGCTAAACCATTTTAGCTGTGAGTGAGGATTTTCCCTGTGTTGCTTCCATTATGATGAATTTTTAGGGTCAATAGTATACCTAGAATTTTTTAAACTTGAGTATAATGCTTGAATAACCTAGACTGTAAAATAGTTTCCATGGACTTACTTGCTCAGAGAAAACCAACCCATGATCATCTTGGATTCATGGTGGACATCCTTGAGAAACCACTCATCCCACCATCGAACCAAAACCCCACTGGATATAACTACATTTCCACCTTATAAAAGTGTTTAAGCCTACTAAATTATAGACATTAGCACTATCCCCTATCCAAATTGTGCATTCATATTACATATACATTGTACTTTCAATGGAAGATAGTGATAAAAATGGTTAAATGCAATGAACCTTAGTAATTTGCTAATTTTGGCAAGGAAAATGGCTTCGGGTTTTTGGTCCAAAATTAATAGTTCTTTTCCTTATGTACTTTGTTGGAGATGAGTGAGAAATGAAAAAAGAAATACCATGGCAGCTGGACAGAAATCTACCATGAATAATTCTAATGCTCTTTGTGGAACTATGAATCATGCAAAAATGTAGCTTTGTAGTATGCTAGATGACAAAGAAAGATTTCATGCTAAGTTTGATGAGGATTTGAAGCAAGGAAGCTATAACAAGATTGAAATGGAGGAATTCATAGAGATGGAGAAAACCAAACTTGGCCAAATATTTATGGTATTTAAATAGGAATATGACCATGAGCCAAAAAACATTAGTTTGTGAAAATTTGTTATTGAGGTCCAAATCAATGGAGAAAAAAGGAAAAGAAGAAAGAGTTATTTTTGAGAGAAATCGATGCACAAATGAATTTGTTGGTAAGGAGACAAAGAATAAATATGGCTATGTTGCAAGAGATTTTAGGTTTTAAAAAACTGAGTATGAGGTTTGTTAAAAAGAACTTACTGGGATAAAATCCAAAACTAGCGAGATTTTCATGGAGAAATATTGTGGATGATTCATTTAAAAAGTAAACTATTCACTCCTACTTATCCATCTATGTATTGCATAAACAAAATGGATTGAAATATTTGAATAATGATGGGATATATCGGTCATTGGAGAACTAGAGTTGTCAGAAGCCATAAATCATGACCTAGGATACAAGATTTATGTTGTGGCATTGTAATCTACAATTGTCCCATCAACATCTCTAGTCAAAGTAATATTAGATTAAACATTGAATATGATCATTTTATTGACTGTAATATAAATAACAATGTAAATTTACCATTGTTGAGATATGTTCCTTAGTTTGAAAGACAAGAACTATTAATAAAATTAAAAATTAAAAAATGTGTCTCTAATATGATTTCTCAAACCCTATAGAAAATATTGTGGAGGAAGAGATCAAGCAATTAACCCTACCATACCTTTCTGACTATGTTCAGTATGGAGTAGGAACACTTATATAGAGTTTAAGGGGGAGATTGCCAAAATGATTTCTTTGAATCTTTTCCTTTCCTTTCCTCTAGCTTGCCATGAAAGTAAAGGATTAGACAAATTTGTCAGAGAAGGAGGATCCATGTATACATCCTACATAGTCACATCTGCAATTCATGTATGCACTATTTCAACAAATACAGATCCCATGTTAACAAAGAGGTATATAGACCGCTTCATTGTATAGCAATTTCTTCACCTATTTGATTCTAAAGAACCTAGAGAGTATTAATAGATCATATTTGATCACATTTATGAAAAATACATGATGCATCAACAACCTTAAACTCCTTGTTCCCTATCATCAACAACTATCATAATGTATCACTAAGTGTGTGAAAATAGATCCTAAATTCCTTTTTCTATACCATAAAAAACTATCATATTGCATCATTGAGCGTGTGAAAATGGATTTCAGATCAATGAACAATGTTATCAACTGTTTAATAAAGTATTGGCCTATCACAAACAACCAAAGCCGAGGAGTTTTGTTTTTATGAGAATTTGAGGAAATTTTATAAATAACATAATCTATTGAATTCCATTGTTGCATGGTCCCTATTTGTTTCAACAGATAGTGTGTTGCCTCAATTGCTCACGTTTCCAAGTTTGTAGTTCAATTTTCAAATTTCTAAAGCTAGTCAAATGAAGAAGATGAGAATTAAAATATGCAAAAAATTCAGGTTGAATGCATAGATAGGAAAATATGTATTATGAATTTAGATGTTAACATTCTTCCAAAGAACTCTTAGGAGGTCACAGGGATGTCATCTCTTGTTTTTTCACCCATTCAAGTAAGACTTGAAAACAAAATAGGATTTATCCTATATGTGTATTGGAAGATGTTGAAGTGGATCTCCATGAAGTGAAAACATATGCAGACTTTGAGATGACCAAGATTAGAAATACCCATATCCTATGATCTTGGGGATAGACTTGGGATTTCACAGTGATGCAATATTGAATTTGAAACATAGTAGAATATCATTTCAGTCAAGCAATACAACAATTGTTGCATATCTAAGTTCTCACAAGGAACACAATATACAGAGCCCATTGATGATGATGTGAAAAGTAGCTAGATAGAAAACATATGTAACATCATTGTATGCCACAAAGATTGCACAACACCACATTAGATGGAGAACTAAATTGGATAAGTTTCTACTCATTTGATACAAATTCAGAGGGAACTATAAATAATTGGTAAAATTTAAATTATAAAATCTCCACCAGAATATTTGTGCATTGGATTGGGGTAGAAATACAAAAAATCCCTAAGTTTGATCAAACATGGGATTCCAATGTGCATGGTTTAAATTAATGAAACAATTGCTACTAAAATTTGGGTGAATGCACTTAATGCTACTTTGAAGGGAATGTTCACACCCTTGGGAAGATCATAAAGGTAACTTGAAAGAATGGAATTAGGTGGAAACCGCCATGCACTTGAGATATCTAATACAAAACAAGAAGAAATGGGAAGGAACTAACAATGACTAGATTTCTACTGCATGAGTGCCATCATAAGCATATTATCCACACCATTTCTAAATTGGGGGTTATAACAACAATTCTAAAATGTATCACAAAAGTTACAGTTATTTTAAGTTGTGGCCTAAAGACCCCACAAAAATATTGTGCCATGATTATATCTCTTTTTACAAACCATATTGCAATCACACTACTTCCATTAGAAGAAAAGTGTAGTATAGGAATTCCAAAATGGGTTCATCATAGTGATTATGAGAAGTATTGTGGAATTTACAACTCTTCCAAGTTGTATTCTCACAACCCTCGTGGATTTTTATTGCAACGTGATTTCCTATCTCTTTATAAATAAGATTGTAGACTTGGATTTTCTATCTAAAACATATTTGGGATGTCGTTTTTGAATCAATAAGATAAATTAATTTTGAAGAATATTGAGGAAGTTACAACCATTTTAAACTAAGAACATATAATCCCTACTAGAACCACGTTATGGAAATATTTCAAGAATGAATGTAATTGTGAACATATATTCTAGAAATGCCATAGAATTATCATCAAAGGGTATTATACAACAAAAACATTAACATGGTCTAATTTAGAGGTGGCTTGCAATGAATGGTGTATGGACATTTTCCATTTATGGAAGAAAACTACTTTTAACCTCTATTTTTTTAATGTACTTCATTATATGAAGGGAAATCATTTTGGAAATTCATGAGAAAGTTGTGACTAACACTAATTTCAGGGTGACTCTTCTCTAGTGGTTGTGTTCTACCTAGATCCACGATCAACCTTTTGCAACTGGATGATAATTTTGGTAGTTGATTGTCCTAGTATTTGAAGGTCGTCATTATTAAATACATGAACTATGTGTATCATGAAAAAAGTAGTTAGAATTTCATTGGTTTCACATGTTACCTATTGGGAGTCAACGTGAACACCTATTTTGGGACCTGAGCTTAAGGATGGTCTTCACAAGCTTGTTTATTGAAAGCATTCACAGGTTACCAATTGGGAGTCAATGTGAACACCTATATCTGCGACCTGAGCTTAAGGATGGTCTTCACAAGCTTGTTCATTGTAAGCATTGAGTGTAGCACCTGCATATATGGCCCTCTCTTATTGACGTACTTCATTGGTGTAAAATTTAGGGAAACACTTTCTAAAAGGGCATGGACTGGTGGGAATCCCCTAGTTATGCAATTTATACCATGGTTTTAAGCTAGTAGAATAACATAAGGTCTAACACCTTGAAAGGGGAAGGGATTTTCACATATTTGAAAACCCCATTCAGTATGTCCATGAGTAGGAAACCCATTGCAAAAAGGGGCAATGTTCACAACACCATTGGTATCATAAATTTATACATATTTTGGATGCACTTTGGAGAATGTGGTACATCTATGAAGAAACAAAGTGCTAGACAAAATGCTTAGACAACTTGAACAAATAGTTTTATGTTCCCTTAGATTTTCAAGAAAAGACCTAGTGTTGAGTGTTAAACTCAAGAAATTAAAATAATTTATATTTAGAGACTAGCTAGAAGTACCGAGGGACCCAAAAATAAATACATGTGTGTTAGGATTATAATCCTCCCTTGTCCAATTTGGTCAATTGTATCTATATCAGGAGTATGTTTAAATATGAAGTCCTTTCAGTCTATTTTTAGTCACTAGCACCATTGGGTCCACTTGGCCTAATTAGGGCACATGTACCAGTTACTAAAGTGTGGGGAACACTAATTGAGGCCAAGTGACACTGATTGCACTTGCATGCATCGGTTTAGGAGACTCCTAGATCAATCCCTACAAATTAGAAGCCACTGGGAGTGTCGATACCAACCTCCATCAGTTGAGTTCAGTTGGTGACTAGTCAAGCTCAGTTAGGAGTCAGTTACATTCAGTTATAGTCCCTTACATTCAATTCTACTCAGTTAGCACTAAGATTGCATGGATGCATGCAGGTGAGGCACATTTACTCACCCACCTCAGTCGGTTAGACTAGTCAAAACTGAATTAGACACTTGAGTTTGGGTTTTGAACTCCGATGAACTTCGATAATGATTTAGACAAGGTCAATTAACCATTCAATCAAGTAGAGTCCAATCAATTCGAATTTTCTCACATGGATTCAAATTGCATGAGGCTATTTATCCATTGTACTTCATTGTAATAAATTATCTAATTACTTTTGATTAATGAAAGCATTCATAGTTGCAAGCCATTTTTGCATTGTTTCATTCTTCAATTGCTAAGTAGATTGTATGATCTATCTTGTGAGTTTTGTGTTGGTCCACAGATCTATGTGCTCAATTCAATATGGTATCAGAGCCTCGAGAGGACAAGGCACTTCTCCTACTATAGATCCATACTTAGATCAAAAAAGAAAAATTGAACAAATTTGCTCCTTCCAGTACTGCACTAGAAGCGGAGAATTTACCACTTAATATCCCAAGTAAAGGAATTGTTGATCAATCTTTCTTGATCAACTATGTTGGGTGTGATGAAGATTCCAAAAGTGCATACTTCTGACCTTATTTTGTCTGTTTGATTGTGTGATTTACAGGTTTATCAGTCTTCTTCACTACATTTTCTACAAGTAGCTCAGTCTCATTCACTACATTTGCTACAACACCTCAGTCTCTTCCATTTCATTCCAAACGGTCCCTCCAATGGAGCTTCTCACTCCTTTCAACTACCACCAGTGGAAGGAGGACATGGAGATGCATCTACGCTCAAAAAGACTCTTCAGACTCACAATGGAGACAGAGAGAGAACCAATTCATTATGTTGACAAATAAAAATACTGGAATAGGCTTGATGAAGCATATGGATGCTTGAGCCTCTCAATCTCTCGAGATCTTCTTTTCCACATCAATGGATTGAAGACTCCGAAGGAGGATTGGGATAAGCTTGCTTCCTTATTTGACAAGCAGGATGATCTGGGGATCTATCAACTAGAGAATGAGTTGATTTCTCTTCATCCAGGAAATTTCGAAACACTAAATGACTTCTTCACCAAATTCAAGCATATAGTGTTTTAATTGAAGTTGTGCAAGCTTGAGAAGGAGGATGATCAACTCATCCTTTCCACTCTCTCCAAACTTGGTGCATACTATTCATTCTTTGTATCGACATTTCATTCTATGAAGCTCACTACTCAAAACTAGAATATGCCTACACTTAACTCCTTCATTGAATCTCTCACTCAGGAACATGACAAGTTGATCCAAATGGGGATCATTTGATCTTCCAGAGATCAAGCACTGTTGCAGGAGGACCTAAGGTAGCGAATGATAAAGGGAAGCAAAAGGATGATTCTCTTGTAGATAAAGAGCAGTCCAATGAGCCTTCAGGTTCGAAGAGAAGCAAGAAGAATGGAAAAGGAGAGACACGTTGTTCTTACTGTGGAAGGGCTTTCATCCAGAAAGCTCTTGTATGAGAAGAAAAATTGATGAGATGGCTCTTCTTTTGAAGAAACATAACAATACTGTACCTGCTAGCGCAAGGAAGGCTGATCATAGAGAAGAAACTGAAGAACATGAAGAGACATGCCATGCACTAAAGGATAGCTTCTCAATAGCACATGCCTTCCTTATTGATTCTGGAGCTTCCAATCATATGGTTGCATCCAGAGAATCATTCTCTTCCTTGCAGTCTTTTGATGGTCCTAGTATTCAGATGGGAAATAACAATAAAAGTAAATACAAAGGGAAGGGTTCTATTAAGCTTGAACATGGAAAGTTCAAAGATGTGCTTTATGTTCCCTCCTTAGCTGCAAATTTTTTATCTGTATACCAGATGACTCATACCGTCTCTCCAAAGCGAGTGATATTTGGTCCTGACTCAGTGGAGATCACAGATATCTCTACTTGGAACATCATAGTGAAGGGTGCTGCAAATCATGCCTCCAAGGCATATGAGTTCTCACACTTCATGCCATTTCCAGAACAAGTGCACTCTCAGCAACTACTTCCAAGGGAAGGTATAAACATTCCATCTACTTCTTTTGCAGTTTCCACTTGTATTGCAGAACCAGTTGTATCAGTTTATGAGATTGAGATTCAGGGTGATTTAGATCCAGATCCAGATCCAATCCCTACTCCTAAGCAGGAAGCTAGGAAGATGAGTGGAAATCCATCTAACACTCAGAAAGGAAAGACCCTTGCGCTATGTCATGCAATCTCACCTCCTTTAGAGAGATGCAATAAAATCCTATGAGATGCTACATGGAAAGGGATGATCAGTCACACTGCATTCAGAAGAATAGAGTGGATCATACACCTCTTCATCCAGAAAGAGGCAAAGGTTACATTGCTCCTTCCTTCTGTCATCATTTTGGGAGAATATGGAGAAGTCTAGATGCCATCCCCCAGGAAACCTATGCACAGAACATCATGCATGTTGTTTCACTACATCACAGAGATTGCAACAACACTTTTTCAAGTTTTTCATACTTGAATCCTGATTCTACCTGCTTAGTTAGAGGGGGGGATTTTTTCCCATGCGGTTTTTTCCCCAGCTCCTTATGTTAAGAAGTTACTTTACTTGTTGTAATGGGTGACCTAGTCCAAATTAGCATTCAGGGGGGGTTTAGGATTATAATCCTCCCTTGTCCAATTTGGTAAAGTATGTCTAAATCAGGAGTATGTCTAAATCTAGAGTCCTTTCAGTCTATTTTTAGTCACTAGCACCATTGGGTCCACTTGGCCTAATTGGAGAACATGTACTAGTTACTAAAGTGTGGGGAACACTAATTGAGGCCAACTGCCACTGATTTCACTTGCATGCATCAGTTTAGGAGCCTCCTAGATCAATGCCTACAAATTAGGAGCCACAAGGAGTGTCGATACCAACCTCCATCAGTTGAGTTCAGTTGGTGACTAGTCAAGCTCAGTTAAGAGTAAGTTACATTCAGTTCTACTCAATTAGCGCTAGGATTCCATGACTGCATGCAGGTGAGGTGCATTTACTCACCTACCTCATCCAGTTAGACTAGTCAACACTGAATTAGACACTTGAGTTTGGGTTTTGAAATCCGATGAACTCCGATAATGATTTAGATAAGGCCAGTTAACCATTCAGTCAAGTAGAGTCCAATCAATTCGAATTTCCTCACATGGATTCGAATTGCATGAGGCTATTTAGCCATTGTACTTCATTGTAATTAATTATCTAATTACGTTTGATTAATGAAAGCATTCACAGTTGCAAGCCATTTTTTCACTGTTTCATTCTTTAATTGCTGAGTAAATTGTATGATCTATCTTGTGAGTTGTGTGTTGGTCCATAGATCTATGTGCTCAATTTAATAATGTGAAGAATACAAGGAAATGTCAAATAGTAAAGAAAAATATATTAGTTTGCACATCAAAAACCTCATAATATTCTTGACTTAAATATTCTTTAGTTTGGACAAAAGTTTATTGCCATATTAAGTCTTCAGTTATAACATGTTTCAAAATGCCATAAGAGTCCATGGTGTTATACTTTTAAGTATCAGTGTGCATTAGTTTGAGTGTTATCTTAAACAATGTGACAATAATTAAAATCTTGCCACTAAAGCCTACCACAACATATATGGATGATAGTGGGATTGAGAAAATATAATATTATTTAAAGCTGGTCCGCTACAAAGGTGTAACTATAACATACTTGTTTATGTCATAATTAAATAAAATAAAAATAAAAATATCCTAAATTTATGTGCACATAGTTTGCATCCACATTTTAGGTGATTGATAAAAATAATAGGAGTTCATACTTTTTACTTTTTTACCAATTAAAATTCTGAAAACTAAGACAATTGTTATGATACATAGTGGAGAGAGAGGGATGGAGACAAAGAAGAAAGAAATGATGGGGTTAGGGATATGCAAAGATTGAAGGAACATGTCACAAACTCATAAACCTTTAGCTATGATGCAAAGAACAACATAAATAAATAATCAGTGGTTCCTTAATTTCCAATTACTGACCTATATGGTATAAAAGCATAGAAACAAGTAGTTACATATTTTTACATTGGTCCCTTAAAATAAGACAATCATATTAATGTGGAATGAAATACTCAGTAATATTTGATTCTAAGTGGGATTTCAATTAAAAATGTATTACAAAAAAAAAAATCACAAGAAAAGACAGAGAACCAAGAAAGATGTAGAATCAAAAAATACTCAAGCAGATCAGAGGTACTACCATTTATTTCCTCCTAAAGTGTAGGAACGTGTGGTAACAATACTCAATTTACTTCACCTTGTGAATATATGGTGTCCAAAATAATGTGGCGCAACTCCATGAAACCAATCCATCCAAGGAGAACATAAGATGTGAGCTATCCTACTTGCTTCAAATTGGAACCATGTATTATTATAAGGTCTACCAATATACGCTCTGCCAGAGAAATGATTGAAACATAATCAAACATGTTGGATCCCAGTCACAACAAAGTTTGACAAGAGAAACCCTATCCTCTCAAATTAGTGGGAAACTAGGAACAAAAGATGGAAACCAAATCCATAACACCATAATGCATGAAAGCTTCATACCCTTTTCTTGATCTCATTTATTAGACAAAAGTAAGGAAAATAACTATGTAAAGAAATTAACCTCGTCAAATGCAATGACCATGAAAATTCATTTTTGTCTCATAAAAATAAGAATACAAAGAGACAAACAACCCATAAGATGCTCCAAACAAGGGTACATATTGAAGATCTAGATCAAATTCCAAACTATTGCAGGAAACATGATGGAAATTATGATTTCTCTTCCACCAACTAATACTAATCTTAAGCAATTTCCAACCGATAACAGAATAGACTTATCAATTTTATTTTGACCCATAATCCTATAGTGAGTAGAACCGTGCCCAATATATCCACTCTAAACAAAATTGCTCCACATTTAACATGAAGACAAAACCCTTCATAAAACAAAATACCCACTACACACAAAAACAACATTGTTATCGTCCATAATCCTATCCAAAAATAAACAACGAGGTCCCTTGGAAAACCCATCCTTCTTCAAATCCCCTAGAAGCTTATAATAATCCTTAGAAACCTCAAAAACCCCATAATATTCATAAGGACAATCATGAATCGATCCAAAACCTTCCATGCAAATCCCATATGATAGGAAATGAATCTTTCATCACCAATTGAAGTTTTGGTTTCCTAGTTCATGTCTATGAAGCAAGCATCATAGCTAGTGGTGGTCACTGAGTAAGCCATGGGATAAAATCGTTCCCCACTGGCCATGATTCTATGAAATGTGTGTGATTTTTCTATAAAATAAATCTCCAAACCATAAATTAATAGTGAATGTAACTATAATATTGATTTACATGAAGAAGAGAGGAAAAGAGCTCCCATAAGCTTCTATTCCTAGAAATTCGAGGAAATTGGAGGCTCTAGCGCAAATTTTAGAGGGTTAAAATTATTTTTTTAGGGATTAAATATACTCCACCAAAAAAGTGTGCCACTTGAAGATGAGGAAAGTTAAGGGGAGGGAAGAGTTAAATACACAAAGGGTATTGGTGAGCTTAAAACCCAACAAGTTCTAAATCTATTCTGCAAGTTCCACCTAAAACACAAGTGCCATGTGGAAAGATCCACTTAAAGGTCTTATGATAACTGCAGATCAGTTGAAGATCGAACATCATTTGCTAAGCACAAATTTTTGGGACAAGAATTTGTGCCTTGAATTGGCACTAGTGACATTGATTTGCCAGGCACAATTGTTTTTTCACATGCACTGCAATTGAGACACATGCGCCCTCTTAAACAAAACAAATCCAAATCTACATATTAAGATCTCATTTGACTTAAAATGAATTGTTACGTTAAGAGTCATTTTACAAAGACATTTATTTAAATCTAGCTTCGAAGAAAGTCGGATGGAAACAATCTAAAACACAACAAAAGCCGACAATATCTAGACTAGTATAAATTAAAAGATTCAATCCAAGCTAGATTAAGCCTAGATATTCAGATAATCGTATCAATAACCATTTTCAATCCCATATTAGATATCTTCATTAGAAATTAAAGTGACCTGACAAAAATATTAGCATTGCAATATCTAAATTTTTTAATAGCTCAAAAAAGGAAAACAATTGATTAAATACTTGCATAGTGCATACATTCAAATTCCGTGCCCAAAACCCACAGATGAAACTAACTTGACAAAAATATTAAAGTTGCAATATCTAATTTTTTTAATAGCTCAAAAAAAGAAAACAATTGATTAAATACTTGCATAGTGCATACATTAAAATTCCGTGCCCAAAACAAAAACAATAAGTTCCAACCAAAGGAGAAATAACTTAAAAAGTGAAACTAACCTCTAAAAACGATAGACCCAAGGATCGTTGAACAAATGAAGATATTTTCCACTCAGGCCTATCAAATAGCAATTGAAATCAAGCGCCGAAGATGTTGATGATTCTTCATGTGCCTTTTTACGGAGTGACTTGTTGACTCTTAAGGCATTTTATAAAGACAAAATCGTTCCATTTTCCTTAAATTTGGACCATTTTGAAATAAAAAATTCTTTCAACTAACAAATTGCAGATGAAACCCACAACTTCCTCATGTACCATGAAATATGGATGTCAAAGTCAATATTGAAAACCTCCATATTAATGAAAATTGAGGGGCAATTCTGCAAAAGCAGATATAAGTGGAGAATTCAACCCTATGGTCGATATCCGGATGAAATAATTGCCCCATACCTCCATTACTTAAAAAATTGGGGGCAAGCTAAGTGCTCCTCACCTCCATTGCTGAAAATACGGGGCTAAGTCACTACTCACAATTAATCGTGGACGAACTTATTGTTATGTGCCTCCATTGCTGAAAATGCGAAGGCGAAGTCGTGATTTTAACTAAATTGGATTAAATTTGAGATAACTAAATCCCTATTTTCCCGAGGGTTGCTGATTTGTTTTAGTGTAATTATTGGTTTAATAATTATTTGTTTTAGTGTAATTATTGATTTAATAATTATTGAACTACTATGTTAAATTTAAAAAACCTCTTCCTCTATTAAAAAATCGTCCATTTTTTATAACCACTTTAATTTTGCCCCTAAACTTTTATGTTTCATTGGTTTGCATCACCATTACCTCTCTTTTTCATTTGTGCCATTTAGTTGTTCCGTAATATGATTCTTTTTGAAGATATTCGTTTAAGCTTTGATAGTGCTTGCAGCTATATTTCTTACCAATCAGAAACCTATTGGTTTTTTATATTACGAATCAGAAACCTATTGTTTTTTTCGACGAGGCTGCGAAAGGCAAGGCATTCCATTGGGTTGTCTAGAGACCTTAACCCAGACTTCCCTGGATGTGCATTTTACTTTGTTTCTAGACTATCACAAAGATTTTATTGGTATGGTTCAATAAAATGACTATAATCAATCGTAGGTTGCATGTTGTATTATATTAGTATAGATTTATTTTAAACCTAGATTTATCAAGCATCTAAAGAGATCTAGTTTTTTAGATGTACATTTTTTACCATTTGGATCATTCTGTGTACTTAAGAGATCCTGGTTTAAAATGGATATGTGTTAGTTTAATTTTTTTATTTGATTTAAGTTTATATGTAATTTATATTTTTCATTTTTTTGACTAAATCTCTCCAAAGCACATCACTAATGCAATAAATATAAAGTAGTTTTCTATATTTTTACTTATTAATTATTTTTTAAATTTATAATTATTTTTTAAAAGACAAAGAATTTATATAGATGTGTCTCTAAGTTACAAGATCATATCATAAACATTTCATCTTTTTACTTTTTTTTAAAGACAGAATTTATATGGTCGTCTCTCTATATATAGAGGATCATATCATAAACATTTCATTGGTGAATGGAAAAATAATATCAAAATAAATGAGAATTTTTATCTGTTTTGTAGTGATATGTGAGTGTGTATGATAATGACAACACGACAATATAATAACAAATTAGTTAGTAGTTATTATTAACGTGATTAAGCTCTCATAATAATTTCTAAGATTTTCAAACCACGATCTTCTCTTTTTCATATTCAATATAGTATTTGTTCTCTTTTTCATATTCAATATAGTAGATTCACTGTCACAGCGTCAACAAATAGTTAACGTGTGCTATATTATCGCTAAAACCTGAAAGTAGGCCAACAAATGTTTCACAGTTCTAAACGACCACCAATTATGTTAGATTGCCCATACACGAAAAATATTTTCACATTTGAGTCAACGTCTTCGAAGATGTAATCATCAATGGCTTTTTTTTTGTAGAGTTGTCTAAAAAGAGAAAGAAAAATCAACAGAGCCACCAAACCAGCGTCACGCCTTTGGTAAAACGTCAAAATAATAAGTATATTAAATTTAATTAATTGGAAGCACACAGCTTGAGTATAGTTCAATATAACTGCAAAATTACAAACATATAAGACATTAATCCTTCCCTGTGGCATGGGATCATAACCCATGCTAGTTTACATTATATCTAAGTCTCCACTATTAAGATGAAGATGGAGATGGCGATGGAGCATCCGAAGAAGAATTTCCAGGAAAGAATTTCAAGGTTGAAATAAGAGCATCAGCAATCAGTAAATTTGCAGCATCACTAGGATGGTATTCATCCCAAAACAAATATTTCTTTCTGTTTGGACACAGCTTTGCCGCAGCCACACAACTTAATGTGGGCCGATATCTTCCAAAACTGCAGCAAGGAGTATCAGAATTATTGAAACCTGCGTGCATGAAACATAGTTAATAAACCCGATCGTCAATCTAAAACCAAGCAATCTTGAAACATGATTGCATCTAAAAGGCTCATTCCCTTTTAGGAGGAGAAGATACAGCCTAGGAAGTGAAGATTCTTGAAACATGATTGCATCTAAAAGGCTCATTCCCTTTTAGGAGGAGAAGATACAGCTTAGGAAGTGAAGATGTTAAGTTTTTCACTATTCATCCATTCAACAAATAGTGTTTTTAAGGAAGTGAAGATGTTAAGTTTTTCACTATTCATCCATTCAACAAATAGTGTTTTTATAAAAAATAATAGGTAAGTTTAAATTAAATTTTAAATATTTTTTAAGAACCATTTCAATAAGATTACAAATTAAAACTATAAATATTTTATTTGATGTCACTCTCAAACAAAGATTTACTTCTAAATAAGAATAGAAATTAAAACTATAAACATTTTATTCATATTTCATCAACATATCCACTCTAAAATAGAGATTTGCAATTATAAAAATTTAATCTAAAACAAGAATTTGCAATTTTAAAAATTTAATCTTTTTACGGGCTTAAGCTATTGATAGATCTTTTTAAGAGCTTAAGTTCTTGATAGATCCTTTTAACATATATCTATACTGATATAATTTGAATAGCTATCGGTTAAGTATTATTAATGGTATTTGATTCTCACCATATGCTTTGGGATTCTCTATAAGCTTGGAGAAGAAATTGTAACCATCTGCAAAGATAAAGCTAGCTGCTGGCAGTTTTGAATTGAGATCCGTGATTAGGTTTTTGACAGCCACGTTAAACTTGACGGCATAATCGTTGAGATTCTGTTGGCAACCTCCATCTGTTGTCAGTACCCGCTGCAATGGAATGCATCCCACAGGTCCCAATCCTGTAAAGAGCAGCTTGCGTACGCCTAAATGGTGTAGCATCTGCGCCATTTTCTGTGTCAGGATAAATAAAAAGAAGAGCATTGACGATCATAGTCTCAAATTTATGGTTATGGAAAACTGACCGTTAGTTGTTGGCGCAATGTGGAGACAAGATAATCTATGAAAGCATCGGGAGTGTATTGCCAGGAATCAGCCTCGACAGGGAGCAAATAATTATTGATGTAATCGTTGCTTCCGATAGCCATTAAATAGATGGATCCATTGAAAAACTTCTCGGCCTGGTCATGCCCGATTTTCTTGGCGATAGTTATCTTAGTGCCTTGAAACATCTCTATTTGCCTCCACAGACAGAGTCTCTGAATCTACACGCGACATACAGTTAACATGTCAAAAAATGAAATTATCAAAAAAATAAAACCAGAGAAGCAGGTTTTAAGTAGTTATTACAAAGAGATATCCTGTTTCGTTAAGAATCCCTCCTCCGCCTGAAGCATAGTTGACACCATGTTTCAACACGGCGTTCTCATCGGTAGATGGAGCAAGATACGGCACAGGGATTGGCAAACCCATTTTCTCAGCTGCAATATTAGCAACACCCAATCCATGAATCTCTTCAAAATACCCAATATACAAATTATAATCCAAGGGGAAATAAGTAGAATTGTTAAAGGGGGAATAAGATTATACCAACTATATCACAAATGGTTCGGCCATTGGTGTATCTTCCTGTAGCTGTTCCGTTGCCATAGTCAATGCCATACCATGGATAATTGGCCTTCGCTAAACTCCGTGGCAGGTAATTGTTGTTTCCAACATCTGACAGAGAATCCCCGAAAATAAAAGAAACAGGTTTTATATTCTCTGTTTCTGGCGCTGCACCTGCGCCAACGTATAACGCCACCAGTACCACCATCAAGAACGCCATGAAACCTGCACTTGCAGGTACCTCAATCCCAATCCTATGATCCATTGTTCCCGAATACACAAACTGCTTTGCTCCAATTGTTCCCGTGTAAGACTGTAGTATGTTCGAAACACATCTCGCAATCTTAGGTATTTATAATATAGGCAATGATTTGGTTATTGTTCTTCTACGGAAAACTACTTTGAGAAGTGAAGAAAGAACACGAACGAGGAAATATTAAAATCTTTGATTGTTATGGTAGAAGCGGTAGATACACCGGATTGTTCAAAGCAGAGTTATCCACCTACCAACACTGAATTTCACTATTTGTGGTTAGGGTTAGCTGTCTGAACATTTCTAAGAATCTCCTTATGTGGTTGAGGACCGTTGGGTTCCGTAGTTTCTGTTGGGATGTATGCTCATGAACACCACCGCTCCGATCAGTTTGCCCTGAACAAGTTACCGTTAGCGTAATGAAGCCATAGTCTTCCGACTTGGATAGTTTTAAAATATGGATGCCATAAAAGAGATTGTAAGAAGGTCAGCGTTTCACATGGTTTTTTGGACACGTGGATGTAGATTTTTGTAGACGTGGTCAAGTGATTTACTAAAAAAATTCAATTCGAAGATCTGATCCTTCTGTGTAAGGAATTTTTGGTAATGGTTATTGTTTTTTTTTTATTAGTTAATTGATATGTTTTAATGAGTTTTCAAAATAAAATATGTTTAAATCATAACATTTGTTAAAATTTATAAATTTTAATAAAAGTTATATATATTTTTATTTTTTTCTATATTTCTATATTTTACTTTTTAAATAAAATTATTATCCAAAATATTTTTTAAATATACTATTTAAACTTTTATTTTTTCCATTATATTTATCGAGAATTTTGGGGTGAACTACTATCTATGTTTTTTCATTTACTGAGGAGAGTGAAACAAGTGTATTGTCCAAATTGATTCTATGGCATCGTCCAAGATTAAAAGAGAAAGAGAATGAGACAACTTTATTGTGTAGATTGATTCTATGGCTGTGTTCAAAATTAATAATTAATAATTTCAAAAAAAATAAAAAATAGCTTAATTAACATGTGAGTTAGTGACAGTTGTAAAAATTAAAATTAATCATCAACTATTTGATTATTAGATAGAACTACGAGCTTAACTCCATCGATTATTAGATACAACTATTAGCTTAATTCTAATGATTTTAGAACTAATAGCTTAACTTCAACTCTAATCACAGGTATATTGGATAACTATTAACTTAACTATTCGATACACTATTAGTTTAATTCCAATGATTCTACAACTATTAGTTTAACTTGAACTCTAATCACTTAAGGCTTAGTCCAAGTGCATTTGGCATTTAGGAGTCTAGCTAATGTGAGTCATGTAGGAGTCGAATTCCTAATAAAATAGTTGGAACTCCTAATAAACTCCTCCAAACTCCTAATAAACTCTAGCATCCATCTAGCTAATATAAACTCTAGCATCCATCTAGCTAATATACAGTTCATATTACGTTCATATTACATGTTTAGGTTTTCCATATAGATATAATTAGGTTTTCGATTCTTTTTAAAGGAGGTTAGTCTAACTCATAATTAACAATTTCAAAAAAAAAAAAATTGTGACCATTCGATTATTAGATACAACTATTCAATTATTAGCTTAAATATATTGATGATACAACTATTAGCTTAACTTCAACTCCAATCATGACTTTTACTTGAATTGCAATTGGCAATATATTAACCTCAATTGCAATATATTAACCTTTAAATTAACTATTAGATACAACTATTAACTTAACTAACCTCAACTCTAATCACTATTATATTGGGTAAATATTAGATTAACTCCAATGATTCTACACCTATTAGGTTAACTTCAACTCTAATATATTTAGATGAACTCCATCTCTTAGCATGAAAAGTTGACCTTCATTGCAGTGAAACCATGCACCAAGAACAATCACTTAGTTAATGTGCAAATTATGTGATAGTTGAACACCATATGGCACTTGGGAGTCAAGTTAAGTTGTTGTTATATTAGCTTAACTATTAGATACAAGTAATTGACACATTCTTTAGTAAAAAAAGCATTAACAATATGTCAAATATATACCTCTCGAGGTATTTCAAACATATTAATCTTAGTAATATGGTTGGTGCTAATTTATTAATTAATTAATATAAGTACCCCACGATGTGTGTAATCATATTCCCACCATCCAGAGGGATGAGGTGGCATCAAGCTTTAATTAATGCATCTGGGAAGGCAGGTGGCCGCTCCTACCGGCTCATTAATTTGAACCCAAACTATGACATGATGGTTTCATTATGCGCTTGGTACTTAGTTTGGATCGACTCTTGGTTTAGCGTACACAAGGTCAGCTTGCGCATTATGCTACCCCATGTCGGTTCGTCTCATGATGGGCAGAGACATGATGACAAAGGAAAGCCTCCCAGCAAGAGGAGACAAATGCGGCCTTTTCCCTCACAGTGTCGATCTGCTCCTATTGTTGTCGTCTTGATGATTGAAGCATTGTTTTTCCTGCCCTTGAGCAATAGATCACCTAAAAACAAGCTTTCCTCGAGGGTAAATCTTGAGATGGTGAGGACTACTTGGTTATAGCATGCAGAACGATCGAATGCTCCAAGTGAACTCATATGTCACGGGCTTTCCCGGGCATGGAACTAGAAAACGTTTCTTTGAGAGTAGAGTGTTGTGATAGCCTCGGGAACGAGCTAAAAGAATGGAGATGCCGTAGAAACAAAAGACCGATGCATGTGACTCAAAAACTTGTTGAGGATTTTTGGAACCTGGTGGAAGACAAGAGCTCTCCCTGAACCAGGGAAACCCACCGTGCACCATAACGCTTCAGCATGGCTTTTGATGAGTGCTTGGAGGGAGAAGTACAGAAGGAAAGCCAGGGTACCACAATGGAGGACTGGCTAGCAAGGATGGAAGAGGGAATAAAACACTTAGTCGAGAATCAAGTCACTACAGATGAGAACACCAACCGAAAGTTAGACGAAATGGACAAGGTGCTTACGTAAGCACGCTTGGGGGTTGTTTCGGCTCAGACTCAAGCCAAGGTATAGGGTCGTCTTCTCGTCTAGCATGTGATGTGTAACCGTGATCTAGCTCCCATGGAAATTAAGCAGGAAACCCCATGTTCTAGCCACCCCACCGTTTTTATCTCTAATGATGGATCAATTTAGATGGCATATACTTGTTTAGTTACCTAGTTTTGAAAATATGTTTCCTTTAAAAGTTTGATTACAACACCGATAGCAGTTGTCCATAACCCCCCGCCTATGGGGAACCTTGTGGAAAAAATTTGATGGGTAACACTCAGAGTATTTCTCTAAGAATACTAGTTATGTTTATCGGTAGGTTCAGGTTTTGGAGTTTTGATATCCTCATAGACATTTGATCACACCATGCAATAGGCCACTGTATTTTTTTCATGTACACTCTTTTTTTAATAAAATATAGCTATCAAAATCTACAAAAAAAATAAGTATGATCCATATGGTTATCGATAGTCGCCCACCTATTCCACTGGATCAAAACAACTTTTTTAGTTTGCTAGTTTTTTGGGTTAGATGACTACTCCAGATGGATATTGGTGGCCACCCACCTATTCCATGAGCTCAAGATAGTTTTTCCAGTCTCACATTTTTTACAAATTTTCCTGTTCAAAATTTCTAAGGTTGTTTTGAGTGTTAGGTTCCCAATAGGGAAAATAGGCATAAATTCAACCAAGAGAAGAAAAATAGGTGTCAAAGCACATTTCTCATAAACGGAAAATGTACACATTAATACATGAGAATGACCCATTAGAGGGAATTCGGGGTCTAAAACGGGCCTCATAAGAAAAAGATCCAACCAAAATGGGTCTCATAAAAAAAGAGCCAACCAATAGAATTTCAAGAAAAGAGTTCACCATAATGCTTGACTTGGCATATTTTTCATAAAAAAAACTACTTTTTTTCTTCATATTTTCATCATATCTCCCTATCGTTTTACTCAAATTTCGAGCGGGAACACTTGTTGGATGCAAAATTCAAAGTAACACGTTTTTTAAATGTATTTATCATTTTTTGGGGGGGTGGAGTACATCAAAAGTATACAGTGTGGGTACTCGTTGGATACAGAATTGAATTTGGCATCCAGCGAGCGCTCCTGCTCGAAATTCGAATAAACCACAGGGAAATATGTTGAAAATACAATGAAGAAAAATATTTTTTTCTTTCTTCCAAAATTCACAAATATTATTTTATTATGTTAACTATTATTTTATTATTTTCCATAGGAAGCTCATTTTAGACCCCAAATTTCCTCTAATACTTGGGTTCGTATTCCAAGTGGTCTCTTGGACTTCTCAATGATTGTTCACTAAACTTGACGGATTAGGTTCCAACAAACCCCCCCTTAATATGAAGGGGTGTATATGTTTCTAAGAAAAGAGAGTTGAATAACTGGAAGTGGACAACTACCAACTGTTGAACATTTCCAACTTGACAATCTGAATTTTCCAAGCAAGTTAGCAAAAGATGACTTCTCTTGCTAAATACAAGTTCTCTCTGAAGTGGTGGTTTTGGATTACCACAGACCAAAAGGACTAGCAGAAGGTGATGTCTTCTACTAAGTGAGTGTTTTAAGGTCGATCACAAACTCTCAAACTTGGTGACAACTCTGGTTCTCGGTCAGAAGTTCTATTTGGAACTTGGCATGAAGGTTCACCGATTATGTGGAAAGTGGTGGTTTGGGGACCACCATATGTTGTCTAGAAGAAGATGAAGTCTTCTTTTAAATGGGTGGTTTAAGGTTGAACACAAACTATGGAGTTTAGTTGAACATGGTTCTAACTTGATTCAGGCTTGCTTGGTCCATCTCGCTTGTTCTTGCTCACTTGTTCTTGCTCGCTTTTTCTTTACGGTTTATCATTCCCCCTTTTTAGGAAGAATGTGAGGAGTAGAAAGTATCATGCTAGTTATGAGTGTCAACACTAGACACAGAATACCACGAACACATGAGTACTCTGAGCATGGCTCTCTTCTGTATTGTGGCCACATCTTTGAACCTGGCCTCCGAAACTAGTTGTGGATCATGCTCACTTGTTCTCGCTTACTTGAGGAAGGTCGTGACTACTTGTTGTCAGAATGACAAGGCTTATAAACTTGAAGCGTGAAAAAATGCTCCCCTATCAGGTATAATATAAAAAGCAGTAAATTTTTTTGTTGCAAGTTTCTTTAGTGATGAACATCTATCTGAAGAATGGTTAAGTTTCCCGCAATGTTGATCAGGATGAAGATCAAAACATTGATATTTCATATGTCCAAATCGATCACAATGTTGGAATCTAGAACTATGAACATGTTGTACATCTTCTGACATTATTTCATTGTGTGCTGGAAACTAATAGGAATCATCTTCAAAGAGAGGGGTGTTCTAAACAAACACTAGTTCATAATGTTAATTCAAATTGTTTTACATCGTCCTCTTTGGATTTTGAAATCTTGCAAATGATTGATAACAGTTTGGAGAGTTTCTTTTATGATTGTGATTGAATCATATACAACAATAAGTATTGGAGTATTCAACAACTCTAATGTTTCTTTAGTTTGATACATTATGAGGATTGTTTGAGGTCTCCTTTTGCAGAAAGGGCCAATTAGAATCAATCAACAAACTGAACGCTTCTTGCAAATCCTCCCTTTACAAAAAAGACTCGATAGAATCAAACTCAAAAGGTGAAGGGTGTTGGTATCAACTGAGAATGCACCCAAATACAATATAATTCAACTTTTCTTCAATTTGATACTTATAGAAAACACATGCAAGTACCAAAAATGCATTAGAACTTACAGAAAACAATAGTTTGCAAGTTACAATTCTAAATGTTGAATTGATGAATCTGCTAAACCTGAGTTCTTGAATGATCTGTTTCTGCAACTTCTTCTTTGGAGTAGTTGTAGCAACAATTGCAAACTTCCTTGGACCAAACAAGACTCAAATCTTCTCTGGAAGCTCAATACTATCAAGCAACTACAACTTTCACAAGGGTGTTCCCATGAATATGGTTAACACTTTTTTACAAGCTGAGGGCACGACAATGTTGAAAATAGAGGTCAACGATTTTTTTAAGCGCTCAATCAAGCTATCAAAAGATCAACCAAGGGATTAAATAAGCACTTGATCAAGCTATTTTAAAACTCTTAATCGAGGGTTAATTGTTGAGTTTTGTTGAACTTTGATCTTTTAATATTAATTGTGGAATTACTATAGGTACTTGAAATAAATTAACAAACATAATCATAATCATTCACACATGAGACACATAATTTACTCTAGGGAAAACCTATACAACATCATGGAGAAAAACCCATCAAATCATCCTTAGTATAATGATAGATAGCAGAGAATGTCTCTTACAATTGAGCAAATTACTTTGGCACCCCTGGTGCAATACAAGATAGAAGTACCAAGCACCCCAGGTGCAATCACTGAGAAAGAGAGAAGAGAGAAGGATACAAGAACATAGTTGTATGCCCAATACACAATTTGATTCATTGTTTCTTCTCTGATGCACCCTATGCACACACCAATTCGCAGTTTCTACACTAATGCACCCTATGCACACACCAATTTGCACTTTTTCCTTGGTCTCATCAATCGTTGCATGACAACTCACCATGTGAATCAGTCATGGGAACATATATTTATATTTTGACTTTAGAATGAACTCAATATTCAACTGGATGCTAGACCACTTAGTTAGGAATCTAACTCAAGTGTTGTCATGCAAGTGTCGCAACTCAAGTGTCATAACTTAAGTGTCACCTTTTAGTTTAAATCAAGTATTGTTTTGTAGATTAAATAAAGTGTCGTCATGCAAAAAACTTTAGTTAACTCAATATTCTTTAGTAACAATTAGTTAACTCTTTTAACCAAAGTCCTTCTTAATGACATCACTAAAGTGATTAATTATATTTGTCCTTAATTAGCTGAAGTATTACTTGTTAACATCACTAGAGTTTAACCATTTGAGTTCACCTTAATTAACTGAAGTCTTTATCATGCAATTCGAGTTCTATCTTTTCTCAATACATCTTATCTTTATCTCTTGACTTATCTACATGGTCCACATGTGTCAACTTTAATTTATCTATCATATTAGTCGTACTAAGAAGATTTTCTCAATGATGTAATCATATTGTTTTGCTATCGTTCCAAGTGGTCATATGCTAAAGTAATTCACTCTGGAGGTGGCTAGTCTCTAGCTCAGAGACTTAATATCTAATCCATATCGATGACCATGGTTAGTAATACAT
Source organism: Pseudotsuga menziesii (assembly GCA_001517045.1). Classification (NCBI taxonomy): domain Eukaryota; kingdom Viridiplantae; phylum Streptophyta; class Pinopsida; order Pinales; family Pinaceae; genus Pseudotsuga; species Pseudotsuga menziesii. The sequence continues at coordinate 94,697 of LPNX010099025.1, read as the reverse complement.
CACACATCATTCATGCTTAGACATACAAAGTGTTACCTCAACACATGAGGTACCACCTCAACACATGAAGATCCGACTTGAGACACAAGTCCTTGGCCTTTTCCAAGAAGACTATACAACATCATTACTTTGACATACAAAGCACTTACCTCAACACATGAAGCTTAACATTTACACATAAGACTTAGTCATTCTTGAGTCCAACTCAAGAATCTACTCCAATTTTTTTAAGTCCAAATTAGGCTCCCTAAGGCTCTACCTCAACACATGAGTCCCAATCTTGGTGCACAAAATTGGCTTGGAGAATGACTCATGATGCTATAACTTTAACGTTAATAAAACTCCCAATCAAGCTAATTAGATCGATCAAGAGTTTATAGTTCAATCGAGGGTTTGCATTTCCATGGCTCGATCAAGTCTTTAATGCTCGATCGAGAACTTGCAATCTTTATAACTATAAAATACCAATAGACCACAACTAATTCCACCATCGTTGTTGCATAAAAACACAACCAAGGACTATTATGGATGGTTCTTTATAGTGCTTTGTATTAAATATGAGCCACGATAATTTGGGTTATAGATGTGATCAAACACATCTATACTCCACTACCCATATTTGCACATAAAATCTAGAGGAAGTTGCAGCAGTAATGTTTTTATTTGATTCTCCTTCAAGATATTTGTTATCCCTCACAAATATAAATCTTATTGTTTTTTTAGATAAGAACGGTTAGAATTGTATTAATCGCTTTCTGGTACAACCAAAATCTATGGCGTACAATCGTAAAGAGGGATGATGACCTCTAACAATGCTATCAACCTTCTTATGAATTATGAATATCATGGGGGATAAATCCTGCCTGCTACTAGAGCTTTTTCGGGAAAAAAGACAAAAATTCTTACAAGAGTAAACTCTCACGAACTGTGAGCAGAGAAGAGTGCAAAAGCAAAACAGTAATTAGGAGGGGAGGTAAAATTCCCCTGAATAAAAGGGTCTAACTACTTCTGAGATCCCAAAAAAATGTTTGAGGCTGCTTCCTTTTCCCTGCGTTCTTTGTTGGTCTATCGCCCTCTAGTGAGGGGACGAGAAGGGGCTGAGGAGTCTTTCGGTTTGGAGCTTCCCTCTGGCCCAGAGGAATGGACTAAGGAAGCTAGTCCTTCTTGGGCTGAAGTCTCGTGATCTAACGTCTGAGCATCTCTTTTGGAGCCTAAAGGAGCAAGGCTTGGAGAAGCTTCTTTTGCAGATGGGGCGGCAGCAACTGTCACCGAGGGGGGGCCTTTGCCCAGTACCGGATCTTTTGTTGCTTCTGACTCTTGAGCTTCAACTTCTTGCAAAACTTTGAAGTTGTTTTTGACTTCCAGTGGAGGGGAGGAAGGAGGATCATGAGAGGGATCCTTTTGCTATTGAGACTCCTTTCATCGAGGAGGACGACGCTGATTAGAGACCGGCTGGAACTCTTCTTCTTTTGGTGCAGGGGGGAGTTGTTGATTTCTGAGATTCAGAGAGCTTGGGGCAGATTTTGGCAAATTGACCATAAACATGGAAAAAATTGAATTTGAATGGAATATGCTCATAATCCAGTTCTTGGATATGGCTCCATTCTCCTAATGGAAGCTTTAGGGCCTTCGGGAGCCCTTTCTCGAGATTTACCTCTACGCAAATGCGGGCACATGTAAATTGACCCCCTTTTGGATCTGCACTATCTAGGTAGCACCCTAGCTTATTACCGATGTCCTCAAGAGAGGTTTTCCCCCAAAGATGAAGTGGGATATGAGGCAATATTACCCAGACTGGAGCGGATGTGATCTCTGCTTCTGGGTTAAAACCCAGAGTCCAAGGGGCTAAAAACAACCCTCTCGATCCCATGAAGAAGGGACCCGATCAAAAAACAAGGTCTCGTTTTCCTTTATTCAGAAACAAAAAAATAAAATAACCCCTACTAGCTGCGAAGAGAGAGACCCGACCTTGCAAAATAGGGTTTCAATTTTTAGCTATCCAAAGCTCTACCGCCTTAGGGCTAGGGCACAAACCTGTAAACTTATCGATGATGGATTTCTCTAAGAGAATGAGAGATTTTTGGCATGGATCTGAAGGAGAGAGTTCCATAGAGGAGATCTCATCAATCTTTTTCACAAACTTGGAGGGAGGAAGAGAGGCAGCCTGAGGAGCAGCTACTTGAACAAGGGCCTTAAAGGCCTAGAGGTGGGCTTGGATTTCCATGACCAGAGAGCCCACGCAAACTGGCAAATGCAGATCCGGGCACCGCACAGAAGCTAAAGAAACGAGACCTTCGAGCGACAGCCAGAGAAGGTGTGCGAGCAACAAGTAGGCGGAAACTAGGAAAACCCTAGCCGCGCTACCGAGCGATTGTCGGCTCTCGCATAATCCATCCGTTCATTAATCAAATATAAATATAAATCTTTTTGTTGAAATTATGTTTTACTAAATTTGATAATTCTATAATCTTATGTTCTAATTTAATTAAATTCGAAGATGATATATGATAAGAACATATATTTGACATGATCTTGTAAAAAATTTGATTAAAAACTTTCAACTGCCTTTATTCACGTGCACACACAAATAAAAGCACCATTTTTTTCAATTAAAGTTTTTAAAAGCTCGATCAAGATTCCATTTAACTGCACACAAACCCTCGATCGAGGTATTTAAAAATGCACACAAAATCTTGACTGGGGGTTTTATAAACATCAATCAAGGGCTTAAAAATAGACTTTTAGCCCCCATTTCTACAAACTTAATTTTACTGACATATTTTGCGGGACTAAACCCTATCCTTGGATGGACCTTATGTGGCAGGATTCATACCAATGGATTCGTAATGAATCATCTATCCATTGACATATAATTTACAAGTTTTGAGTTCATATCATAATTCTTTTTATTTTCTTTTCGAACTTACCCCTAAAAGCCATGTCCAAAACTTCGAATCAATGCAAAGAGAAATCAACAACATAAAAATTACACAGCAAAAAGATTTCAAAAAATATATATGCCCCACATCAGTACATCCTCTTTAAAAAAGTAGTTTTGTTTTTTCAATTTTTCTAACTAGTAAAAAAGAAATTTATGTGCACACACGCCCACAAAATGCGATTAAAATATGATATGTTCAGTTTCAAAAATTAATAAAAAAAATATAATTTTTAACAAAATCCCCAATGCGGGTGGCCAAGTCAAGTCAGGTCCACATGTTAATGATAACGCGGAGAATGGAGGGAAAGTGGACGTGAAGCACGGGGGATTCACCTTGTTGAGCAATATATTATCACGTACATTCATAAAGGGGCGTTTTTAATTGTGAAAAATAAGGTCAATATATTGTAGGTATTAGGGGGAGAGGAATAGGGTATGGGGGGGTTATAGGTATTGGGGCTCGGTATAAAAAGAGGTTTCTAGTAAAAAAAGTAATATATTGTAAAAATAGGGTTTTTTAATTGGAAATATGTATTGGGAGGGAGGATCAACAAAATGATTTTTGTTATTAATTATCAATATATAGTGAAATTAGGGGTATTATTTAATATCCCATGAATGAATGAGCTATGACATGGTTTCACTAAGTGAAGACCCTGTGGCGTGCAGGAAGGTGGTTCATAGGATGTCGGGAGAGAGGAGGATTAATGCGAAGCGTGAGGTCTTGGTCCATTAATGAAGAAAGAAGGTGAATTGGATTGCGTCCATTAATAATATAGGATAAAATGAAAGGTGAAGGGGAGGGAAGGACTCCTGGGTCACCTCATATCTATGGTGAGTTGAGGATGCAGTACAGTTTAATCGTGGGAATTGACATTGGAATGAATTTAGGTGGTGGAAGTGTTCAGGATATTTCAGGGATATGGCCATTAATGCCACCCCGAAATTGATGGTGTGGCCAGGTGACAAAGGCCCATGGGGAAGCTTCACGGTGGCATTATGTAGGGACATTGAGGTTGGTGGTATAGCTCCATTTGTAAAGGAACCGGGAGGAGTATACAAATTGGTGGAGAAGGTAAATTTTATATTTCCTGTCACATAGAGAGCAACGATGGCTCCACACCAATGAATGTGCAGCTGCCGTGGAGGTCGAGGGTGAGGAGAAAGGAGTTCAGTGGAGGAAGATCTGTAATAGTATTATATGGAAGGAACTCCTTCACACATCGATGATGGAATTACATTTTTGGAGGATGAAGATACGTTGACACAGATGGAGCATAAAGGAATGACATCTGTGTTGAATCTTTATTGGATTTTGAGGAAAATTCTAACCAAGACCATAATGGAGAGGGAGGGTTTCGAGGACTTGGTAGCCCAAATTGTTAACAATATCAAGGAGTATTGCATGATGAGAAATATCATGGACATGGAAGGAGTGATGGACCTTGTAGCCCCTCCTTACAAATAAAACTCAGTTCACGCCACTCCTCATTCACCTTCGGTAGCGGGCGCATCACCAGATCAAATTAAGGAGGGACCTAGAAAGGGATTAGGCTCAACGAAAGACATGATTTAACTCTAGAATATTTAGTTCTAGTTTTATGAAAACTCTTTTTGTTATCGTTTTTGTTGTAATTGGATTTGAGACAAGGGGGTAGCTTTGGGTAGTAGGGAAAGACTCTTGTGCTTCTGGTAGGATTTTTTTGGAATTTAGTAAAGTTGATATGTATTGGGTACAAAAGCTTAGTTCTTTTGGTTATAGGAAGGTAATCGGGACTAGCAGGGTTATGAATATTTAGGATTATCATCGATCACCCTATGGGATTGACCTGTTTCTGTAATTTTATTTATATTTTTAGTTTTGTATAGTAATAGAAGGCTCCATCATATTACTCGCACACACAAAAAATTAACAAAAAAATGTGTTCCCCAGTGCATTTTGTGTAGATTATTTGCATATATTTTGTTCGAGAAATTATGTATTTTCACTAAACTATTTTATGTGCACCTAAGATACTTCTTAAATTTTTCTGAAATTTACAAGAACAAACACATCATTAAATCCAATTTTGACAAATTAAATAATAATCTTTTTTTTAATATACATGGAAAGGAAACATCATTCCCTAGAATTTATGTTTTTGTTACATGTTGTAATTCACAAAGCATATATGTATTTTGAGAGCTTCAATTTAATAAATGAGTAAAAAATGAAATTTCACCATCACTTTTTCCCAAAAAGTGTTACCCATATTCATGGATTCACCCACATTACAAGGAAAAACAAATATATAGAGCTTCAATATTTTAAAATGTGTTGCAATAGGCTAAATTGAAATAGTCGTCGTTGCAATAGGTTATGCTGCAGCAGTTAGTAGTGCATTTTTTGTAGCATCAGAGAGGACTTTCACCAACAACACTTACTAAGAAGAAGGGGCATCTCCATTGTGTAGTCTATCCATAAATATTCATGTATTCATGATATGATAATAACCTTGTGTTGATCACAAGCATTGATTAACAACAACTGGCTTAAAAAATGTCATAGTTCAAGCAATATCTGAGATGTTTTAAATCTGTAGACAGGTCTATAATGTCTTCATAGTTTATAGTCTTATACAATAAAACTCATAATCTCTACCTCAATAAAATTTCTACAGGTCTATGTCTCTACAATAGTTTGCGGTGCTTTCAAACAATACAATAATGATAAGCTCAACCATCCAAAATTGCACTACCATATTAACATAGTTCACATGCACCTCAAACTACCTTGTTCACCATATAGTCACAATGCTTACAATTCCACAAAAAATGAAAACAATGGCACATGTCTTCAATGCAGCACTTCAACACGGATATAGAGATAGAAATCCCCACTTTAACGTAGCATAGGTAAAATCCAAGTTGAATGAATTTAAGTCACAACATTAGAATGATACCAAGTAGAGGGTGTTCTCCACTTCCACGAAATCACAAAGAGGGTGTTCATGTGGATAGAAACCATTCACCATGAATTTTCACCAATAGAGCATTCTTGCAATAGTCACTATGTCGGAATGACTACAACAGTCACACCAAAAATCAGCAATGGAAGACTATAGTTTATGCAGCAATAGATACACCAACGTGGTTCACACACTAGTCTTCAACTTAGTTTGAACACAACAATATAATATGGTATCCTAACAATAATAGGGTTTTCCAAAATTCACACAAATGGAGAGAGGTGGAGTTTGAGATTCCATGATAGCATGATAGTATTCATACCAACTCCATTTCAAAGATATGTCAGGTCGAAGGTATGTATCTCTCAAAAACACAATAATAGAATGGTGGAAATGATAGAATGGCTCCACACTGGCATAAATCCTTCACAGTGTACACAAAAAACACCAAAAGTTTATATTTCAATTACAGAGGATTCAAAAATGATACGATGTTCCATATTTCAATTGCATGTACATTATAGTAGTATTCTCATGGTGTAACATTTCTACAACTTGAAAGAGATATATTATTTTCTCACCTAACTTGTAAATATATCCCTTTCCCTTTTGGAGAGAGAGCCACATGACGTGGGAGAGAAGAGAAGCCATGCACCATGGGAGAGCTCTACGTAATCACACAATTCAATGTAGTAGATAGTCTTCACTTCAACGCAGCTTTCGTGAATGGTTCAGAAGTTACCAGTAGATATCCCATGATATAGATCATATAGCACATTTCTCTGGAATGAATATGATCATGCAACACCAAAAGAGAGGTTGTATTAGGTTTTAACACTACCATTAGAGATCACACTACTCCATGATAGTATTCAATGTAGAGATAGTTTACACTAGGGAGAGAGATACCACACATATCTCAGCACTATCAATAATAATAATGTTCTAGTTCCATGATATCAATATCTCTATGGTGGTCTCATAATATAATTCACAACACGAGGAGTTAGGGTTCATGGTGATAGCCTTCACTTCAATTTCTTGAGAAATACAACACCAAACGATTGATGGGATAGGGTTGACATGATAAGGGGAGGAGAAAATTCTTGCCAGATGGAGAGTTGGGATCAATACGATTGAGGACTGAGTACTAAGGTATGCATGTACAACAAAAAAAAAAACCTTAAAACTGAGTTGGCAGGTGTTTAGGCTCAAGAGGAAACATTTTGATTTCTGGCAGAAATTAGCAGACTAGAAAGAAGGTTGGCTAAGTACAAACTGGAAGAATGAATAATTGTGATGCATAGAATGGCAGATTGGTAAAGATTCCTAGAAAAATATATGAAAAATGGCACATGTCACAAAATCATAATGTGATCTACTACCACTTTTAGGTACCCAATAGAGTAAATAGGCATAAATCCAACCAAGAGAAAAAGATAGGCCTCAAAGCACATTTCTCATTAACCAAATGTACACATTAATACATGAGAATGACCCTTGGGTTCGTGTTTCCAAGTGGTCTCTTGGAATCCTCAAGGAATGTTCACTAACCCTAATGGATTAGGTTCCAACATTGAGGCCCTAAACAACAAAAATTGGCAATTCCACAATCCATTCGTAGCTAGAGGCAAGAATAGATGGGAGAAATTTGTACTTTTCATCTATACCTTTCCAACAAGCTACCGAATTCCATAAACATAGATTGTAATCAAAAGTAATGCCCCTAAGAAGTTGACACCTCAACACCCACAAACCTTTTTGCGTGTCACCTGTTAGGGTTAGGTTTTTGAATGTTATGGTTTTCACCCTCATGCTTATGATAAAAAATCCCTTCAACCTCCTTTTGTAATCAACTTGTGACGAATGAACGTATTCGGCACATTTCTTCTCATAGATATAGCTACTACCATTCCAATTACTTTTATTTTACAACCTATTATGTTACATTCCTTTAATAAAATATGAATTTATTGTATCACTATGTTCCTTGTGATATATCTGTGTATATGATTATATATTCTCTTTCATTTTGTTCTCACATAAATATGAATCAGTGGTATTAGAAATATCTACTCTTTTTTGTCTCTTAGTGCATGTCCCAAATGAGATATGGATATTGAGATTTGGGTCATGAATTAATCAAACTTGGAGAAAACCTCCCTCATTGGCCCAAACCACCTCCCATGGCCAAGGACAAGAGAGTTGACATAGATGGATATCCTATCAATCACTTGCTCAAGGAATCCCTCACATGACAGAGAAATGAGATGATAGAAAATCCCCCAGGTCCTCCGAAAAATGCCAGTAGAAATAAAGGGATCATCAAGAAGTCGCTTCAGAGGATACACACCCTTCAAGGTACAAGTTAACTTTGATATTCCTTTATTTGAAGTCCAAATAAATGTTGATTCCCTAGAAAATTTGTTGTTACTTCTATATGGGTATTTATTTGTCCATAATTTCTCTGACATGGAAAATATCACCTTTTCACTACTTAAAATTGTCCTGCATGTCTTAAATTGGTGGGAAACTTATTGAGAGAAAAATTCAGCAAAGGACTCTTAACTTTTTGAGTCCAATCCCACTTAGGACTCTTTTATAGATGTCATCAAGGAACAATATTACCTTATAATAAACTATGATGACGAGTACACAAAATGGGCCATTATGTGTCAAGAGAGGGACCAAGCGGTGCCAGAGTACACCAACAACTTTCATACCTTGCACAAAAATTTGGGTATCAGAGACTCTAAGCAGAACCTAGTTTTGAAATATTGCAATGCACTAGATCATTACATCTAAATAGAGATGGAATTATTAGACATTTCTTCAATGGGATCATATTATCGATATGCTGTCAAAATAGAGCAAAAATTTCAGTAAAATATTAAGGCTCGAGAACTTGGAACTATGAATCATCATAGAAGTAAGGCAAGGGAAACCCAGGCTCATAGGAAAAATTATAGAGTAAGGACAACCAACCCCAATACAACTAGTTCCAACCACTAGAAAATAAGGGTAATTGAAAGATAAGGAAGGACACTAGATAGTGGTGTGAGTTCCAGAAAATCCCCTAGCACAACACTAATAAATTCCGCTTAGAGAAATCATTGGTAGCTAATATCAAATCTTGAGAATCATATCCTGGTTTCGATTCTGATTGAAAACTCAATGACACAGTTGCAGACAAGGTGAAGTGGATCATTGATGCAGGACATAATGTCACCTTCACTACCACATAGATTCAACCACAGGATTTAGAAGGGTTAGAGGTTGAAGAGCACCTCTTCCACTCAGAAATGTGGCTAAAGAAAACCCCCATACATTTTGTTGTTGATAGCAGTTGAAAAATTAACTTGATCTTAGAATAATTCATCAAGATATTGGAGTTACCGAAAACACCACACCCACGACCATACACCATCGATTACAAGGAAAAGATATCCATGTCAGTCATCAATGTTGTCTACCATATGACATCAATCCTTTCACAAATAAAATACTATGTGATGTGGTCCCACTTGAATTTTGTGATGTTCTATTAGGGAAACCATAATGTGGAAGCATCATTTTTTGTATGAGCCACGACCTCATAGTGTCATTGTCACTTTGGGAGGAAAACTCTACCAGATACTGGAGGTAGTTTCACCTACCACAGTCTCTTTGACCTCAACCAAGTAATGCAAAAAGATAATATCCCATATTGGGTAATTCTTCCTCTTCACAATTTCCTTTGAAGGTGAACCCCAAATCATAGAGACCTCTGTAACCTCTACGTAGGGTACCTCTTCTCATAAAAAACAAGAGTAACACAAATCCATTGTTGGATTTCCTATCCGGGCACCTCTACAATACAAGGACACATATTCAAGGTGCTCCTTCAGAAAGAAGTGACCCACATTGATTAAGACCAAGTATAACAAGGCAGCAAAAATTGTTAAATAGGTCCAGTGCATCCATCAACAACAATTATAGCCCTCTCAAGATGTCAAAGAAAGGAAACCTTTTCACCTTAGCGAATTACTCACCAGGAGATCAACTCGACACATATTTCACCATATCATAAGGGACTCGATACTATCGAGACCATTTCTTCTTAAGGGGGGAGAACTAATCCAAATGGGTATTGGTGGCCACCCACATATTCAATTGGCTCAAAATAGCTTTCTGAATTTGACAAATTTTAGGTTAGGGGATTTATCCATATGGATATCTATGGATACCCACCTATTCCATGAGCCCAAGAAACTTCTTCCAGTTTGAAATTTGTTATGGATTTTCATGTCCAAAATTTTTGAGGACATTTTGAGTCCCTAAACGACATTTTTTGACGACACAATCCAATCATAGCTAGAGGTGGGAGTAGATAGGTTAAATGTGTACTTCTCAGCTAAACCTTTCCAATGAGCTACCAAAAACCCTATGTAATGTCCCCAAAATTTTGGATAACACCATAGAGAACCCCATAGTACTTTAGAACTCCATGATTCCTAGTGGAATGATAAATTAATTAATAAGGGGACATTTTGATAAATTAATTACCCATAGTATTTAAATTTTTCAAACTTAGGATTATAAATATTTCATTCATTATATATTTCAATTATATTTAATTTTGGACCCTAGTGGATGTGCTAGGCGAAAAAGGTGGTCACATGAATCCTTGTGGACCCAATGAGTATTCATCCTAAATGGAAACCAAGAGAAAATTATAAATATCCATAAAGGAAGGAAAAGATAAAAGCAACACAAAAGAAGCCAGATAGAAAAACAAGAATAAAGAAGGAAAGTGCATGAAAATTTGTTAGGATAAAAACAAGTAAAATTTTGGAAGTCGGGAGGGAACATTTTCCAAAAATGAGAAATCAAAGTCAACCCAAAAAGTAGGAGGTCACAGTTTCCAAAAATGAGAAAAGGAAAGTCAATCCAAAAGCAGGAGGGTGCAGTTTCCAAATGAAGAAAGAAGCATGTCAGTGGAAAAGAATTAAAGTCCCAATCCAAATCACGAGGGCACATGGGACACATGAAGAGAAAATTAAGACTAGAACCCATTTTATCTATAACATAATGATAGAACATCACTATCGAGACCTTTTAACAATTTGAGTTTTTCCTAGAGAGCATTGTGCTACTCTAACTTAGGAGGTGTGCCCCTGGTCTAAGTTGGGTGATGTGCCCCATGCTATTGAGAGGATGGTGAAATTCATCCATGATCACTGAGTTTTATTGCAGATTCTGAAGTGTATGTCGATCAATTTCAAAATCTGGAAAGGAGGAATCCGAGCCACATATTGAATCCTCCAATTCTCTTCTCTTTTATTCCACTCTATTCTCTGAAGAAGCAAGCCTAGAATGTAATGATGAATCCTTATGGAATTAACTTAGAATGTAATAATTCATTATGAACTATTTTATCATTTATTTATCTTATTGAATAAATAAGTTTGCATTTCATAATCTCCTTCCAAGACCTCTTCCAGATTCACATAGAAATTGACTAGTCTTCACTAAATTCTCAATAAATGAACTTCTGCACAATTTATTTGAATCATTTATATCCATGGATGTATTTAAGACCTTAATTATAATCCTACACCTCTCATATCTCATAATCGATAGCCTTTAAGTTCATTTGTAAGTTCCTGAATTAAGACTAGTTTAGTTGTCTCGAAGTGATCCTAGATAGAATTTGCTTCCTAAACTGTGATAACTCATTCCCAAACTTTTGGTTTCTACCCATGTCAACATCAAGGATCTATTTTTCATATGATGGGGTTACGAGGAGCCTTTGATTAGACTTCAGCCTTGCTAATGCTCGAAACATAAAAGGTCCCAGTGCTTTGTGAAAGGAAACTTGAGATTGTGAAATCTTCTTGTCAAATCCTTTGAATGAGTTTTGATCTGATGTGCCTCTGATATTATTTTTCATACCTTTCATAATCATTTCATATCCATACATTTATTCCAAAAATCACTTGAGAAGAATCCAATACTGTTTTGGGTAAAACTTGTCAATCCCAGTCTATTCCTTGAACCTAGTCTTGAGTCTTTTTGGATCGGTTCTTTTCCTTAGAGTTAATGATATACTAAACCTGATTTGTTTCATTTCAGTGGTATAAGAGAACTTTATTCCACTCCTATGTAAAGTAAGCTCTCGATTAGAATAAAATTGCATCCATGACCTACTCTGATGATGATTCCTATGAGTTGTGTGGTGATTGTCAACTGTATGAAGGAGATTGCAATTTCATATATAAAGAAACAACATGCAGTACTTCATCACATTTCACATATGGGAATGGTAATGAATTCTATGTTCTACCATATGATGGAGTCATGAGACCAAGATCTATTCATTATGGATTCTCTTGTAGAGGGAGGACAAATGAACCATTCATTTACCTTACAGATTATTGGGGACTGAGTGATGACGAAGGACCTTTCTTTTCGAAAGTACTGCTATTTTGAGATGCAAAAGTTGTTCATAGATCCATAATCCAGGACAGACATGAAAAGGATTGAACATATGGTGGAATAAGTATGCAATAAAGTGGGAACTATATGTTTTCCACCTGGATCCAAAAGAGATGATGATGATATGGTTGCTCACCCTCATCCACCCACATTCACTGAAAGAAGTCATGAGACAACTAACTCTATAGTGGATGAAGAATAATATACACCTTTGAAGGAGCATGAAGAGGGTATAAATCATCTTGTTTGTGGCATCCATGAAGTAGAGATCGATGAAGGGGAGCGAAATTCATTGCAAGATATTGGCAGTGAAGGAGAAGGTTGTGTAAAAGAAGATCTAAACATTTGAGACATGGATAGTTTAAAATCTACTTATGGATGTTCACCTTGCTATGTTGGTGACATAGATATTCCTATTGAGGAGATTACTACAAGTACACATTCCTTTGAGAATAGATACCTTGCACCTGAAGAAAAAGACCCAAGATCAACTTCCATTTCACCTCTTGAGCTTCATGAGGTTGATTCTGTAAATGATGAGGAGGAGTTTCACTTTCATGAGCCTCCCCACCTAGTAGGGCCATTGCAGCTGGATGAAAATAAGATCAATAAATCCTTACACATTCTCCATGACACTCATGCTTCATTATCGGATATATGTTGGAGAGATACTTCATTGGAAAATTCATCTTTCCTTGAATCTATGGACAAGATCCAGAGAGAAATGTCTGCAATCTAAGTTAATTTTTCATACATGCTTTCAGATAGAGATCACTTATCTGAGCTTGTTTATATGTTGCATGCAACATCCTTGAAGAATTATAAGGATATTCATAAGCTCAATGATGATTTGATGGCCACCCAAGTTTCTTTAAGAAGCAATCAAAGTTCCCTCTTGGAGTCGAAGATGGAGACAAATAAACTTCACCAAGAATTGCATAGATCCCATATTCTCTCCTACACTTCTGTCAGCCTATCCCATATGGATGATTGCATTCTTGGATCAAAGGAGGAACCTCATGTGATGGTGGAACATGAGGAACATGCTGATTTACAAATGTTTGAGGAGTACCAAGCATTTGAGTTTCCATTTGGACCAGGTCACACATTCATGGAGGAGGTTGAGAAGCTCACCACTGTCAAACCAACGAGTGGAGGAGTACATGTATATACTTGCTTGGTTGATGATATTTTTAGAATATTGGTGCGTAGTTCACCCCAAATTTTTATTTCAGCCACATCATGTTGGGATGAAGATTGGGTAAAAGGATTTTATTTCTCTTGGTGCCACATGAGTAGAATGATGATCCCACCTTCTTGGTTGATGATTATAGAGACATACCATGTGATGTGACAAGCACACATGTGTCGATTCAAAAGGATATTGATGATTCATTAGCTATGGGACATATATATTGGAAAATTCCATTTAAATCAACAAGAAAAAGTGTTTATTTATACATGGATTTGATACAAAATATATCACCAAAATGGAGGATCAAGGATTCACTAAAATTGCTTGCATCAATAGAAAATGGTTTGACATGCATGCATTGGAAGAGAGACATCATGATATGCTTATAAGGAATTAATAATTAGGGTGGATGATTACATCCCATATGAATCAACAAACAAAATTTATTATTCATCTATTGATGGGGTGGATAGAGGCATCATGGAAAGGAATAATTTGGGAGGTAAAATTCCATTTTGTAAATTTATTGATGCCTATAATATTGACATGTTATGTGATCAGTAGCATAGACACATATTTCTTCCATTTGATTACATTCATCCACATATGGATTGGGTGGAAGATTACATGTCACTCATGGAATCTTCTTGCAAAAATCTTTCTTCTTATGGTTGGTGGAAGGAAGCCAAGCAAGCAAGCTATCAAGAGAAGTTGTTGAGACATATATCTTACACAAGGTGGACTCTATGGAGTAAATTCACATCTTTGGATGGATTCTTGCACCCTTTCACCAGTGGCAAAGAGTTGAGCCATTGGATGAGTTCACATGGATCTTGTGGTTTGAAATTTTTTCTATTCCCTTGTTGGATGAGGATGAACATGTTTATATTTCCTGCTTGCATTCTTGAAGATATTTTGTATGCATTATTGTGAGTATTCTGGGAATCCTTTTTTGTTGAATGATTCCTACCCTTCTTGTGGTTGTACATGGTATTTTCACCCTTATCACTTGAGCTTCATTGATTTAATATTTGATTATTGGGTGAATTGAGCACATAAGAACCTTCCTAGGAGATTGGAGAGACTTGTTTGGATTCGACCTCACCTTGGGGACATGTATTTTATGATGGAGAATCTCTCTATGTTTCATCCTAGCTTGGAGGATGACATACTTCTATGTCACTTGCATGATCCAATCGTTCTTCATATGTAATTGTTATCCTTCATAGTACATTTCAGGGTGATGGTTTCTTCATGCTGTTGATGATGGTTAGGAGGATGTACACCAGACAATGGGATCTTGCCATTCCTTGGGATGTCAAGTTTCTACCTTTGACACTACTACATGGATACTTTCATTTGAGGAAGTGGGATCCAAGCATACTTTTTCCTAAGTATTTTTGTTGGATGTCATTCTCACTAATGGGGATGCAATGCAATCAATGTGAACCTAGAATTGCTTGTCTTTGGAGCAACTATTTTCGTGTTTTATTGATGGAGAAAGTCAAACTTTCTTCACATGAGTTCATATATGTGGTATCATGTTCCAATTTTCCTACATGGGGAATACTTCTTTGGGTGTACTTGTGGTTTACTTGCAAGGTGCATTTGAGGATGTATCTTGCATTTTTGTGTTCTTGTAGATGATTGAGACTCCTGGTATCATCGGTACTTGGTTATCACACTAAGTTTAGTTTGTAACTAGAGTAGAGAAGCAAAAGTATGATGGACCTTTGTTCTTATTTGGTTGAACATTCCAATGCTAGTCAGTAAGAAACTTATACTAATAAATCAAGGAAGTGGTGATATGTTTCTCATGACTACTTCTCCTATTTTTTTCTTCATCGGTGTGCTTGAAGATAATTCTCTAGAATAAGATGCAAGGAATATTTTGAAGCAACATGTTGGAGGGAGTGCTTATGTTCATCATGCACGTTCTCATTTTCTTGAGGGCATGCAAATTTGGGGAGGGAGGGCTACAATGTCCCCAAAATTTGTGATAACAACATGGAGAACCCCATAGTACTTTAGAGCCCCATGATTCCTAGTGGAATAATAAATTAATTGATAAGGGGACATTTTGATAAAGTAATTACCCAACGTATTTAAATTTGTCAAAATTAGGATTATAAATATTTCATTAATCATATATTTCAATTATATTTAATTTTGGACCCTGGATGTGCTAGGTGGAAAAGGTGGGTATATGAATCCTTGTTTACCCAATTATTTTTCATCCTAAATGGAAACCAAGAGAAAATTAGAAATATCCATAAAGGAAGGAAAATATAAAAACAACACAAAAGCAATCACTTAGAAAAACAAGGATAAAGCAGGCAAGTACAAGAAAAGCTTCCATGATGAAAAGAAGGAAACTTTTGGAAGTTAGGAGGGAACGATTTCGAAAAAGTAAAAAGGAAAGCTAGCAAAAAAATCAAGGTGCAGTTTACAAAAAGTGAGAAAAGGAAAGTCAATCCAAAAGCAGGAGGGCCCAGTTTCCAAATGAAGAAAGAGGCATGTCAGTGGAAAAGCAGGAAAGTCCCAATCCAACTCATGAGGTCGCATGGGGCAAGGAAATTGGGCCACATGAAGAGAAAATTCAACCTAAAATCCATTTTATCTATAAAATAATTATATCACATCACTATCTGGACCTTTTGACAGTTTTAGTTCGGCTTGGAGAGCATTGTGCTACAGTTGGGTGATGTGCCCCATGATACCGAGAGGATTATGGAATTTATACATGATCACTGAATTTTATTACAGGTTCTAAAGAGCATTCCAATCAGATTCAAAATCCAAAAAGGAGGAATCCAAGCCACATATAGAATCCTCCAATTCTCCTCTCTTCTCTTCTATTCTACTCTATTCTTTGAAGAAGAAAGACGGGAATGTAATGATGAATACTTAAGTACTTAAATCAGGGTGTAATAATGTATTCTAAACCATTTTTATCATTTTTTTAGCTGATTGAATAAATAAGTTTTCATTTCATAATCTCCTTCCAATACCTCTTTTAGATTCACATAGAAATTGACTAGTATTCATTAAATTCTCAATAAATAATTTTTTTTATAATGGATTCTAATTATTTATATTCCTAGATTTATTTAAGACCCTAATTATAATCCTACATGTCTTATACCTCATATTCAATAGCCTTTGAGGTCGTTTGGAGGTTCCTAAATTTAGACTAGTTGAGTTGTCTTGAAGTGATCCTAGATAGAATTTGCTTCCTAAATTGTGCTAAAGCATTCCTAAACTTCTATATTTTACCCATGTAAATATCAGGGATATATTTTTCATATTATTGGGTTCCCAAGAGCCTTGGAGCAGACTTCATCTTCGTTCATGCTCGAAACATGAAAGGTCCCAGTGCTTTGTGCAAAGGAAACTTGAGATTGTGCAACCTCATTGTCAAATCCTTTGAATGATTTCTGATATGATGTTCCTATGATATTATTTTTCATACCTGTCACAACCATTTCACATCCATACCCCAATTCTTGAATGCACTTGAGAAGAATCCGATATTGTTTTGGGCAAAACTAGTCAATCCCGGTCTATTCCTTGCACTTAGTCTTGATTCCTTTTGGTTCGATTATTTTCCTTAGAGTTAATGATTTACTGAAAATGATTTGGTTCATTACACCCTAAATAGATATGGTATGCAAAATTTATGCCCTTGAGAAATTGACACCTCAACTAACCACCTCGTGACCCACAAATCTTTTTAGAAATCATATCCTATGGTTAGGTTTTTGGATGTTGGGGTTTTCTCTCTCATGCTTATGATAAAAATTACCTTTGGTATATTTTTGTAATCATCTTGTGACGAATGAGTGTAGTCGTCACATCTCTTCTCGGATATATAACTACCACCATTCTAGCTACTTTTATTTTACAGTATGTTATGTTTCTTGTATTTTGAGTTTGTTGTATCACTATGTTCCTTGCAATATATTTGTGTATGTGATTATATATATGTTATTTCATTGTGTTCTCACATAAATATGGATCAAATTATTTTAAAACTATGTAAAGGCATAGTTAAGATCTTAACAATCCATTCCACCCATACTTAGTTTAAAATCATGTTACTCTTTTATACCAGTTTTTAATTTAAAGTCATGTTACTCTTTCATACTAGTTTCATCATGTTACTCTTTCATAACACTTCATGGTGATAGATTTATGTAAAAACCAATCCCTTCTTTTGGATGGACAGTTTAAAGTAGTTTATAGAGGAAATAGCATTTTAAATTTATAATTTTTTTATTAGAAATGGTGTATAATTATATCATGGTAGTTTTTTAACATTGGCATAACAATGTGTTTAGTAAAATACAATGTATGTTTAAGGCAACATTGGTTACAAGGTCTTCGGTTTTAGTCTTATTTAGGTTTAAGACCAAATATATCTTGTTGGGTTAGTAGCCACGTACTATTTTAGTTGGTAGTTGAATTTCCATCAAGATATTCGAAGGAAGAGGGGGATCTCACAATTTTGATGTTTTAAGGATGACGGAGGGATCTTGCAGTTATGATGTTTCAAGGAAGATGAGGTATCACATGGTTTCCCTATAACTCAATCCTCCAGTTCAATCATTTTGGGGAATAGAGGAGGATCATTTAAGGTTTTGTTTATAAATAAATACCTCATGGGATCCCCCCAATTCCCTAAAATATTTGAGTGGAGGATGGATCATCTTGCAGTAACCATAATATCAGTCAAAAACCTAGTGGATTCTAACATAAGTTAAACTAGTATAGTATACCTTGCGATTAAATTCACCTCGAAACAAATCATTTGAACCAATTGAGTTAACCCATTGGACTTTGAAATAAAATGACAGATATGTGATCTTTGATTTGCTTACGTGTCCAAAGGTCATGAGACCATTTAATATAACTCTCTAGGTGAAACCATGTGTTCAACCACTAACTCAAGATGACCCCATGGTTCTAGGAAAAATTCATATCACTAAAGGAAAACACTACCTAACGAAGGTTTTTGCAAAGGTTTTTATCATCACGCAATTAAGAAAAATTATTTAAAAAAATATACTAAAACCTCTCTTATTGAAATCAGAGGTTTTAATGGATGTCCCTATAACGAAAAATTCTAGGCAGCATTGATGCACTCATAATCAATTAGAAGTGGTATATTATATTTTAAAGCATGGATTCATATTATACATTTTTAATGTCTTGCAACTTATTGCATATTTTGAAAGCACCAATTCATATTCCATATTTTGGTTGACTTAATCTATATTTTATATATTGAAAGCATAGGTGCATATTTCATATTTTGAAAATGTCAATTTCTATATCATGTATGAACCATAAAACCTTATCATAATGACAATAATTATAAGGAAATGATAATGATATCAATTAAGAAAATAATGTTGTTGTTGTCATTAGGAGAATCAAGGCATTTATTGAATTTATTAGTAATGATATACTTGTACACGCGTAGGTGCTTAGAAAACATTTTTAAATGCATTGGTGTATAAATATATATGATACACATCATTTAAGTTAAACAAATTGAATGCATTAATAGGCAGTTTTTTTATTTTTTTAAATAAAACTTCAATTAACCATTACAAAAGTTAATATTTTGTACAATAGTATTGATTTTATATTTCAAGTGGTGGATTTGAATATAATCATTACATTAATGGATTGTATCATTTAAACAACTATACTAAATAATTACATATATGTTCATCGTAATAATGTAAATCATTGTCCAAAAGGGTTGGATCCATTGGTGATGAATGAGAATTATTTTATTGGTGACTAAGGTTCAATTTCCATGAGGGCATCCGACCCGTAAGATTTTTATGGAGTGAATACATGAATATAGGTAGCACTTTTTTTACCAAAATTAACGGTGAAATTTTGATTTTTTTACTCATTTATTAAATCGAAGCCCTCAAAACTCATCATATTCCTTGTGAGTTTCGACATGCAATGAAAAAAAAATTATTGGGAATTATGTTGTCTTTCCACTTATATATATATGCCAAAATTGTATTTAATGATAGGTTTGCTTTTGTAAATTTAAATAAAATTTAACAAGTGGCTTGTGTGCACATAAAATAATTTAGTGATAAATGCATTCTTTTAAAATATATATATATATATGGACATAATCTACACATAATGCATTGGGGTGCACATATTTTTTTGTATTATTTTGAAAAATTATAATTGTTGTTCATTTCCAAATTTGACCATTGAAAATTTTAATCGCATTTTGTACACATGTTTATGCACATGGAATTTTTTTTACTGGTTACCAAAATTGAAAAACCAAAAATACCCTTTTGAAGAGGACATGTTGATACAAGGTGTATATATTGTTTGAAATTTTTTGGTTGTGTACTTTTCATGTTGTTGATTTTTCTTTGCATTGCTTTGAAGTTGTGGACATGGTTTTTAAGTGTAACTTGAAAAGAAAATAAAAAATATCACATGAATTCAAAAACCCATAAATTATATCCCAACGAATAGATGATTTGTTGGCAAATCCATCAGTATGAAGTCCGCCACCTAAGATGTATCCTAGGACAGGGTTTAAGCCTGACAAAGAAGTCGGTAAAATTAAATTTGCAAAAAGGGGGCCAAAATCCTGTTTTAAATCCCTCGTTCGAGCTATTATCTTGATCAAGGTTTTAAAAACCATCAATTCAACTTTTGCACACATTTTTCAATCCATTGATCGAGGGTTTATGTGTGGTTAAGTTAGAATCTCGAACCAATGATACTTTTGTAACCCAAAATAGAATGCCACTCAAACCTAATGCTAAACAAATTAAGGAAAAGTTGAGACATGTGAATCCTTTACTACTTCCTATCATTGATAAAGATGCTAGGAAATTGCTAGATGCTAAAATCATAATTCCTCTTCGATACTCTAATTGGGTATCCAACCTAGTACCAGTAAGAAAAAAGAGAGGTGAAATTTGTTTATGTGTATATTTCAAGAACCTAAATAAGTGTTCTTGGAAAGACAATTAATCGTTTCCCAACATGGACCACAACCTACAAAAAGTAGTAGGGTCAAGCAAAATCTCTATGATGGATAGATTCTTAAGTTATAATCAGATGGCAATGCATCTTAACAACAAACAAAAAACTGCCTTTACTACTCCATGGGGAGCATTTATGTATAACATGATGTCTTTTGGTCTTATAAATGTTGGAGGCACTTTTCAAAGGGACATGAATATAGAATTTGTAGGAGAAAAATACAAGTTCATTGTTATATACCTTGATGCTAAGACAGTATTTTCAAAATCAGACGATGAACATCTAAAACATCTAGAACAAACTTTCCTAAATTGCAGGAAATTTGTCCTATCATTAAACCCTAAGAGATATTTCTTCGCATGAAGGAAGTTAAATTATTAGGTCATATTGTTTCCAAAGAAGGTGTTATAATAGAACTTGACCAAGCAGCTGCTATCATTCTTATCGATATTCCAAGGAACAAAAATGAAGTAAAAATTTATTTTTCTCAGAAGATTTATCCCAAATTTTGCAAAGATGTTGAAAAAGATAATTGATATGATTGAGAAGAATGTTGAAATAAAATGGACCACTGAAGCCAGAACCTCTTTTAAATCATGAATGCTTTAGGAGAAGCACTTGTCTTTATTAGTCTAGATTATTTGAAATATTTTATAAGTTTCTCTTTCACTTCTGAAGTAACTATTGTAGTTGTCTTGTTACAGAAAAATGATGCAAGTTATGAACATCCCATCACTTTTTTCAGTGGAGCTCTGTGAAATGTAGAATTAAAATATAGTACCATGCAAAAGTAGGCATATGCGTGGGTGAAAGCACTCAAATATTTTAGGGCTTATGTTCTAAACTCAAAAATAATGGCTTATGTTCCAATTAGTACTAGGGTGAATCCATGAAGATGGGTGTCTATTTTGGGGGGTCTTATGAGAAAATATATTTGATTTTCTCATGTTGTTCAAATTTAGGCGAACGAAAGTGATATTTTCGTTTAGAATTTCACTTTCAAGTAAAAACAAAACTTTTAGAGAATTATCTTAGCTTTCTATTCATAATTTTTTGAATTTTTTTTATTGAGATTTGATATGTCGTTTTGGAAAATGTTTGGCACTGTGTCCTTATAAAATGAAAGGACTAAAAAATAGTCATGTTTGGTTGTGCCTGTAAAATCGTTGTTAAAGTCATGTTTTGCAAAAAACAAATATGCTACGACAATCTACACACAATATACTATTGCGATGACTATAACTTTGTAACCAATGGATCTATATACTAATTATAATATTTTTTTGAATTCGATCAATGGGAAAACCTTGTCGGTTTTAAACATGTTTTTGGTTGCGCCACTTTTCTCTCAATTGACTATAAAACTTAAAAATCTACGAATACCCTTTTGAAGTAGACACTCCAATTAAATTCACCATATTTGTTTCAAGTTTTTTGGTGGTGTATTTTTAAAGTTATGTATTTTTCATTTCACTGCATTTTGAAAAAGATGAAACTAAACTCGACACATGTTAAGAAACAAAAAAAATAAAAATATCGGATCTCACATATACACAACAAAATCTATACCTACGGAAAGTAGATTTAATGAAAAAACTAAAGGTATCAATTTCGACAGTTGAATTGTAGTGTAAGGCATCCATTTTACCTTCCGAAAATGGAGAAACATGAAAACTGTGCAGGTTACAGGTTTCAGAGGTTATTCGGCCTAATAATTATTCGACCGAACAATGTTTTTCCGTAACGACGACGTTACAAATAAGGTTGTTCAGCCGAAAATTAAGTGCAAAAAAATATTCGTTAGCCGAAAAAAATAATCGTATAAATAAAACCAAAGAGCTTCATTATTTTCGCACCTCCCTCATTATTTTCGCACCTCTTCATTTCGTATAAGTAAAACGAAAGAGCCTCATTATTTTCTCACCTCTTCATTTCGTATAAGTAAAACGAAAGAGCCTCATTATTTTCTCACCTCTTCATTTCGTATAAGTAAAAGTATTTTTGAAGGAGTTTTCAGAGGAGATTTATTTTGCCAAAGAGTTTTTAGAAAGTATTTTTCCTCTTATTTATAATCCAGGGGTACATTCAAAGAAGTTTTTCCTATGGCATTTTTTGTCAAAGATTTTGTGTTCTAAAGTAATTTTGAAAAGAAGTTATTTCTTTGCAAGAAGGTTTTTCATAAAGTATTTTTCCAATATATTTTTCCAAAGTAGGTTATTTGTTTGCAATGGGTTTTTTTCCAAAGAGTTTTTTTTTTTTTCAAAAAGTTTTTTTCCAAGGTATTTTTGCAAAGTAGGTTCTTTGCAATGGGTCTTTTCCAAAGAGTTTATTTGCAAAGTATTTTTGCAAATGAGTTTTTTTTTCCAAAATATTTATATAAGTTGTTTTTTGAAAGAGTTTTTTTTTTCCAATTGTTTTACAAAGAAGATTTCTTTACAAGGTGTTCTTATTTTTTTCCAATGGTTTTTCAAAAGGAGATTAAGAAATCATGGGCAATAAAAGAAACCGTAAAAAAAAAGTGATCGTAAATGTGATGACGATGCTAACAGGGAAAAACAAAAACTCAAAAATACAGCCAAAAGAGCAAGAGTTGCAGAAACGGAAGAAATAAATGAAGATATAAGAACATATTTACATGACAATGTTGATGAAATGGAAATTGAAAATAGGGTACAAGAAGAACAAATGGAAGTTGAAGAGACCATTGTTGACGTAAATAGTGATTTACATGTTAATGTTGATGAAGTCAATATTGAAGATCAAAACCAAGATCCAGAAATTGGACCTAGTATGTATATATCATGTATTTTCGAAATTCATTTTTTATAATGAATTGTATTTTTGGACATATGTTAAATTAAATTTAATTTGATGTATAGGTACTTTCACCATTGATGATGAAATGTTGGAAGACATTGATTGCAACAAATATGGAGAAAATTTACCCATACATGTTACACGATATCGTGCTACAAAAATTTATGATGATACTCTCAAAGATTGTTCAATAGCAGGACAAGCACAAATTTTGAGATGTTTATTGGTGTCCAAGAAGTTAGAAGGTGCTACGTCATTATTGGGTATTCACAAGGAGAAAAAAGAGTGGAAACTGAAATATAATGTGATAGAAAATATAGGTGATGCAATAAAAAAAATTGGAAAATCGAGAAAGAAAGATACCAGTGCTGCACGTAGAGCAATTCAGACAGCAATTGTTTTAGCTAGTACTAGACAAACGTTTGACAACACAACTAGCACAAGCAATTGGAACCTCAAGAAAGAAAGTATACAAACATAGCAAATTCATAATGCAAATAGATGAAAATGATGAACTTGCTTGCTATGCAATTATTTGTAGATAACCTTACAAAGATAGAATGGGAGAAGGTGTTAAAGATATTGTACAGAAATATTGGTTGGAACATGCTCAAGTTTCACCAAATTCAAGGGATGTGATACGACAAAGACTATCACGAAATATATATGAAAGTCATCCAAAACATATAATGGAAATGACACAAGTACAATTGTTCTATAAATTCAAAGAAGATCATCGTGGAATTAATATGTCGATCACTACATTTTTGCAACAAAAACCATGGTATGTTAGACCTATTATTATACATGACACATGTTTTTGTCATTATCATGTGCAATTTCAATTATATTACGACCCGTTTCTTGAATTTGGTAAAATGTTTTGGACAAATTCACCA
Source organism: Pseudotsuga menziesii (assembly GCA_001517045.1). Lineage (NCBI taxonomy): Eukaryota > Viridiplantae > Streptophyta > Pinopsida > Pinales > Pinaceae > Pseudotsuga > Pseudotsuga menziesii. The sequence continues at coordinate 70,373 of LPNX010099025.1, read as the reverse complement.
CCTCCGCCCACAGTAAGTGAATTCATATCTCAAACCCTATGTGAAAGAAATCACGATGACGTATCTTATAATAAGAAATGTGTCAATGGAAAACATTGTCATGGTTGTGGAAATCTTGTTTTATTCCACAATAAATACCCTATCGATAATGATTAGTCGCTTTCAAATGTAACCGTCGATTGGAGAAAATATGAATACAACAATTATTCTACAAGTTCTAGTGATGCACATTCCAAAAGAATTGAATTGCAAGAAGATAAAATATGTGTGACAGATTTTCTCAAGAAATTTGAAAGTGAAATTTATAAGTACACCAAGCATTCACATAGAGCACGATGGAAAGACCTTCAATTCAAACATTCCCATGAAATTTTTCAAACTGAAACAATTTTGTTTGTAGTTGATTTTGCAGAAAACTACACATTTGCTGCACAAAAAGAGATTCAAAGTGAATACTATCATTTTGACCAAGTTTCAATATTTGTCCATGTTCTATATAGAGATTCTCAACAAGATGTTGATGGCATTGAAAGCGCGTGTGACAATCGAGATGCATTAGAGGAAATTTCAACTCAAAATGGGCCTTTTAAATTTAATCCAAATTCCATTTCATCATGTGTTATCCAATGAAATTGATTTAAATTTGAAATACCGTATAGGTATTAAACACTTTTTTAATATAAATTTGGGGATAGGTATCATAAAAAAACTACTTTTTTTGTTTGTATTTTCGGCATATCTCCCCGTGTTTTTACTCAAATTTCGATCACGAGAGCTCGTTGGATGCAGAATTAAATTTTGCATCCAAAGAGTACCCACTCAGCATACTTTTGATGGACCCCCTTACCCCAAAAACAAAAAATACCTGAAAAAACGTGATGATGATGTCATCATCACATTTTTTCAGGTATTTCTTGTTTTTGGGATAGAGGGGTCTGTCAAAAGTATGCTGAGTGGGTACTCTTTGGATGTGGAATTTAACGAGCTCTCCCGATTGAAATTTGAGTAAAAACACGAGGAGATATGTCGAAAATACAAACAAAAAAGGAGGCCCATTTTGAGTTGAAATTTCCTCTAATGTGATTAAAGAATATCACTTTTATATCAGCGATGATCGTACACACGATACACATTTTGTTCAACATTGTATTGAAATTTTTTTCTATGATTCACTAAAAAGTCGTAAACTTGAATTCAATGAACATTGGATATGGTCGGATGGATGTGCGGGGCAATTTAAATCTTCACGATAATTTTTTTGGTTATGTCGACTTCATAAAGCAATGAACATTAAACATCTGGAATTTCTTTGAAACTGGACATGGAAAAGGTGAACATGATGGTGTAGGAGCATGCGTAAAGAGAGCACTTCGAAGATGGCAAATGAACCATTCTTCTAAATGATTTCATTCAGCTGCAGAGGTTGTCCAACGGTGTAAATCAAATCTAAGCCATGATTGTAGTCAACAACCAAAAGATGTGCACAGGTATATACATTATTTTTTTAATTTATATTAATTGTCAATTTTAAAAAATGTATGTACTAACATTGAAGTATTCGTACACTAACATTAAAAGTTGTCATTTGTGATTTATCATTTATTGTGTAGGTTTTTTGGGCTTGTTGGGGTCCAAGATATAGATAGATCAATACCATACGAAGCTAGAACCATACATGGGACTAGAGAACTTCACTCTATTCAAACAAAATCCTTCCAAAATGTGTTTGCATTTGACAGTAGAAAGCAAACATGTTTTTGTCATATTTGCACTAAAAATGTTGAAACTACAGAAGTTTGTGAAAACATAACGAACAACTACGTAAAACATTGGAAACACATAGAGATTAATCCAAAAGGAAAAATGCCACTAGCAAACATAGAAGAATTAGAATAAGAAGAAATAAAAATATCATCTGATGGCGATAGAATTTCAAATCTTGTTAGAGAAGGTAATGATGTTGTTGATTGTTTCAATATTGTCCATCACCTTATGTTTATATAGTCAATTTAATTCACTTAACTCCAACGCCAATTGTAATTTGCACAGGAGATATTTTCGTTGTGATTGCACCTTTAGACAACAATGAAGACGTAAAATATTATTTGATGCGATGCACTGAAGACAAAATGAAGTTATTGGAGGACTACAATGACAACGGATTTACATACGAAAGAGGATCCATCATTTTAAAAGGCTATTTTTTGCAGCAAACCCATATGACTGAAAATTATGTCTACTTTCAAGATTATGAACCTGATGTTATATGTTGTCAGTATAGTCATTTAGTATGTGCATCTCAAATAAAATTAGAAGAAGTTATATAAAAAAACCTTAAAAAATAAAAAAATGGAAACTGTCCAAATATGCCCATGAACAGATAATTGAGGACGGAATTCCATTGCGATGTTTTTAACTATATCATTTCTTGTTCTATGTTAAGATTGGCTATCATATCAGTCATTGAACTTTAATTTATTAAAATTCAAAATCAAGTTGCTAATGTTACCTTAGTAATAAAAAAATATTAGAATTCAAAATCAAGTTGCTTCAATGTTACCTTAAAAAATGGATGGATTGAGCTATAATTTATTAGAATTCAGAATGAAATTACTAATTTTACTTTATTAATAAAAAATATTCCTATCAAAACTTCTTAACATTCCTAACCATTCCTAACATTCACTCATACATTCATATATTTACGCCCATCAAAACTTCCTAACATTACTAACGTTTCCTAACCATTCCTAACATTCATTCATACATTCATATATTTACGCCTATCAAAACTTCCTAACATTACTAACATTTCCTAACATTGATTCCTAACATTCACCACATTGATTCCTAACATTAGATTGCATCTAATATTCCTAAAATTCTAAACTTTTCAACATTAAAAGTATGTTACATATACAAACATACATAAATTTACTAATACAAGCATTCATATATTTGCACCTATCTAAACTCCCTAACATTCATTCTTAACATTCCTCATCCTCATTCCCACATCCACTCCTAACATTTCCCATGTTTATATAGTCAATTTAATTCACTTAATTCTTAAGGTTAACATTCCCCATATTCGTTCTTAACATTCCTAACATTCCTAAGATTTACATATACATGTATATGATCCAAAAAACAATATCTAAAATCAATGTAACAAATTGGATTGCTTTCATTCTTAAGGTTAACGTTCCCCATATTCATTCTTAACATTCCTAACATTCCTAACCTTCACATATATATGTATATAATCCAAAAAACAATATCTAAGATCAATGTATGTATGTATATAATCCAAAAAAACATTCATGAACATTAGAGTTCAATGTACATGTATATAATCAAAAAAACAGTCATGAACATCTAAGTTCAATGTACATGTGTATATAATCAAAAGAACATTCATGAACATGTGTATAATCCTAAAATTAAGCTATTCGATGTCTAAATCAAAGAAGTCCATCACTATCCTCCACTAGGGTCTTCCCTTTGACTCATAACAATCTGAAACATGTATAAAAACAAATTATGAATATCATAAATCATTTAAACAATTTTAAATTAAAATCAAAACATTAAAACATTAAACTAATATATAAAAGATCAATACAATTACTAACAAAATTACCTCAAATTATCCATCATTCAATGGAGTCTTCTCTTCGCCTCTAAAGGGTGGAGGAGATCCAAGCTACAACATGTATAAAAATAGTTTATAAATCTTACAAACTATTTAAACTATTTTAAACCAAAATAAATAAAATAAAATATTAAACTTACAATTCCACCACTATCCTCCAATGGAGTCTTCATTTTGCCTCGAAAGATTGAAGAGATCCAAGCTTCGACATATATACAAGCAATTTACAAATGTCAAAAATTATTTAAACTAATTAAACTTATATATCATAAAACAATTTGGATAATATACATACCTTGAAGAATAAACATGTAAAAACATTACTACTATTGCTTCCTCTAAATTTTATGTGTAGATCTGTAAATATGGGTCGAGGAGTAATAGGAGTCATAGATTTGATCAATCATATCTATAACTCATAATACTCCAAGACCCATTTCTACAAATAAAGATAAATGACCCTTATTTATATCAATGACATTGCAACCATAGATGATAAGGAGAAATCATCTCTACCACTATCGCCACGTCGATGATCAATTGAATGTGAACTATACAATAAGCCCGGATCCAGAGATGACCACGATAATCTTTGATTTTCATTTCGGACACCAACTCCCAAAAAATGTAATGACCACCTACGCTTCTGTCTCAAGGCTACTCTCTTTCCATTGAATATGACATCTACAAATTTACATAAATATCAATTTCTACATGTTAATTAATCAACTTCAAAAACCTAGCTACTATAAAAACTAGGAGTTCAATAAGGACCTAGATATCCCTAATATTATCTAATAGTTCTTTAAATGATTATAGCTAATTTATTATCTAATTCCATATCAATTTCTACATGTTAATTTTAATCAACTTCAAAAACCTAGCTACTATAAAAACTAAAATATCAATAAGAACCTAGATATACCTAATATTATCTAATAGTCTTTAAATGATTATAGTTAATTTATTATCTATTTTCATTTGAGATGATATCTACAAGATTACACAAATGAACTCATATCATGTTCAAATTCTACATGTTAATTCCTCGTCTTCAAAGACCTAGCCACTAAAAAAACTAAGTTTTTTAATGAAGACCTATATGTCCTTAATATTATCTAATATATCAACTCATAACATATTCAAACTCTGCATGTTAATGCCTCAACTTCAAACAACTAACTACTATAAAAACTAAATTTCTATTACCTAGATGTCCCTCATATTATCTAATAGTTCTTAAAATGAAAATAGGTACACTATTGTTGGATGTATAAAAAATTAATGTAGCAATATTTTTGTTTTTTATGTGTTTTACATTTTTAAAACTACCTTTTTAATAAAGACCTAAATGTCCCTAATATTATCTAATAGTTCTTAAAATGAAAATAGCTACACTATTGTTGGATGTATAAAAAATTAATGTAGCAATCTCTATGTTTTTGATGTATTTTAGATTTTTAAAATTAATAAAACCAATATCATCAAATATGAAATTAAAACTACATTTCTTTATGTCAACTACAAATATTTTCATTATTCCATAAAATCATAAAAAAAATCCCTTATACTAAGTAAACTGATCAGAGTCACAGTTGATGAACTCTGCATTGACAAAGTTGATGGACTCTACATGGATAGGGTTCATCAACTCTGTCCACATGGATAGGGTTAAGTTCATCACTTCATGTAAATAGAGTTAATCAACTCTATCCATGGATAGTATTCATTCATGAACTTTGTCCATGAACAGTATTCACAATATCTTAATATAATAGTAAGTATAAATTGTAACTAATAAGCATTATACAAGTTATATGTTTCTTTTATGTTTTAGATTAAAAATACATAAGATAAAGCAGATCAGTAATGAAAAAAACTAATGTTTTATGTGTAATAATGGTTTTTTTTATGACTTATATTAAAACTACTAAAATATGTTTTGCTAAGTAAAGTTATCAGAGAAAGAGTTGATGAAGTCTGAATGAACTATGTTTTGCTAAGTATAATCCATTGTCTTGTCTATTTGGACAGATTTGATTTACTCTATTCACATGTGGATAGAGTTGATGAACTCTGTCCAAATGGACAGAGTTCATCAACTCTGTCCATTTTGAGAAAGTTCTTTAACTCTGTCTATTTGGAGAGATTTCTTCAACTCTGTCCATCTAGACAAAGTTCTTGAACTGTCCATCTGAGTGTTGATCAACTCTAAAATACTAAAAATACTAAAATACGTTTTACTAAGTAAAGTTATCAGAGAAAGAGTTGATGAAGTCTGAATGAACTATGTTTTGCTAAGTATAATCCATTGTCTTGTCTATTTGGACAGATTTGATTTCCTCTATTCACATGTTCACAGAGTTGATGAACTCTGTCCAAATGGACAGAGTTCATCAAATCTGTCCATTTTGAGAGAGTTCTTTAACTCTGTCTATTTGGAGAGAATTCTTCAACTCTATCCATCTAAACAGAGTTCATGAACTGTCCATCTGAGTGTTGATCAACTCTATCCAAATGGATAGAGTTCATCAACTCCTTCCATTCTATTTAAATTATTACCTATAATTTAAGTTAAAAATATTTCATTCTAATTAAAATAGATTATATTAAATTCTAAAACCATAGAATTTATAATTAAAATAAACAAAAACTTATCCAAATGGCCTCTATCCATTTGGACAGAGTTGATGAACTTTGTCCATTTGGACAGAGTTCATCCACTCTGTTAACATGGACAGAGTTCATCTACTCTGTTAACATGGACAAATTTCATAGACATATAGAAAATAATTAAAATTAAAATTATAAGATTTATACAACAACAAATAACATATGCAAACTTTAACACTGCAATACTATGACGAAAAACGAATACCATTGACTACAACAAGAGATAAATCACATATTAAAAATTTCATTTCAAATTATAGAAGAAATTTCATAAAATATTACCTAACACGGGGGAACACAGCAAGACCAGACCACGAACAGATCATCCAAGGAAAGACCACAAACACCACCATGATGTGTCCTCCACGAACAGACCTCCACAACGAACAGTCCATCACGAAGCGACCTCCACGCTGACAGGAAACTAGTATGTCCATGTCAGGAGGACCGGTGACGAGGACATAGATTGAGGACCGGTGACGAGGACAGGGATGATGGACAACAACAGACAAATCGGACGATGGAAGAAACACAACCAAATGAAGACAAATGACTGCAGGCGAAAACAATGAAAATGGAGCCAGAGCTTGCCTTTTATGCGAAATAATTATTTGGCCAAACAATTATTCGACCAAACAATTGTTCGGCCGAACAACTATTCGACCGAATAATTGTTCGGCTGAACAATTGTTCGGCCGAATAATTATTCGGCCAAACAAGTATTAAAATGACCGTAAAAAAATTCGGCCGGCTATGCATTCTATCAAATTAAACGGTTCACCGTTAACGTTATTCGACCAAATAAAGAATTAGTTATTCGGCTAAATAAATAAATTTTTCAGCCGAATAAATATAGTTATTCGGCCAAATAATGTTCGCTATGTTGTTTGGACACCCAATTCTCACGAAAGTGTTACCCAACTTCAAGTTTTCACCCACTATTAAAGAAATTCTTTGTCATCCAAACAGTGAAGGCAGGAGGAGAAAATGGATTATGAAGATACAAGAATATGATCTGGAAATTAAGCCAACCAAATTGGTTAAAGGACAGATTTTAGCCAATATATTGGTTGAATCCATTGTAAATCATTAAACATTAACCTCCTGGATCAAACACCAGTAGATGAAGAAGGTAGTGCCCATCAAAACCTTCCACTTCATGTTAATGTCAAGTTTTCCCAATCATAGTGGTACAAGGATATTGTAGTTACTTACAAAATTTAGCATGTCCTCCATATTTTGACAAATCTAAAATGAGGTCTTTCAAACTTAAAGCGTTCAAATATCTCATTCTTGATGGCTATTTATTTTGGAAAGATCCCATTAGAGTGCTCTTAAACAATGTTGTTTAAGAAGAACTTGAGGGATTGGTATAATAATTCCATAAAGGAGTCTGTGGAGGGCATCAGGATCGAAAGCAAACTGCCTATAAGGTCCCCATAGATGGTTATTATTTTCCTTCCCTATTTGCTAATGCAAATAAAATTGTTATAGCTTATGTGAAATGTCAGATATTTGCAGGAAAAAAGAAGCTCTGATAGTTACCACTCAAACCAATCAAGTTTGAAGCACCCTTTCAGCAATGGGGAATAGATTTTATCGGTGAAATTAATCCAAATTCCACTTGATAGCATAAGTGGATCCTCATTTCCACCGACTATTTCACCAAATGGGTAGAGGCTGTACCAACTAGGAATGCAACCGATATTGTTATCATCAAAATTTTGGAAGAAAATATTTGGGCAAGGTTATGTTGTACCATTAATATCATTATAGATAATGCACATGCCTTTAAATCTGATAAAATGGTAAATTTATGTCAAGATTATAATATTGAGTTGGTCCATTCAATGTCTTACTATCCCTAAGAGACTAGATTAGCAGAATGCTCAAATAAGAGCTTAATGACTATTATCAAGAAGATGCTTAATCAGAACAAAAGGGATTGGGACTCACATTTTAAATATGCTTTGTGGGATGATATAATTCATTCCAAAAGAGCTATTAGTACCTCACTATTTCAATTGGTCTATTGTAAATAAGCAGTTCTTCCCTATTTAACTTGGCATACTAGTCATGAAGTTGTTACAACCTAGGTAGGATGAACCAAATGATATGGAAGAAGAATACACCAACTCATTGAAATACAAAAAGTTAGAGAGAAGGTACATGACACTATAAAGCTCCATTAGGATAATATTAAGGCTATATTTGAGAGAAATCCGGTAGTCATATATTTTCAGCCTGGAGATTTAGTGTTGAAATGGGATACGAGGAGAGAAAACAAACCAAAGTATGGGAAATTCTACAATCTTTGGATCGGTGATTTTCAAATGATCACAATGAAAGAAAATAATATGTATGAACTAGCACGACTTGATGGTGACTTTCTCGGAGATCCTGTCAATGGCAGGTTCCTCAAACGTTTTTTCCATTATTAATTTCTTTCTCTCAATGATATTTTTGTACTATAAGTAAAATAGTTTTTATTTTCCTTTAGTGTTCTGTTAGTAGAGTTTGATTTCATGTAACCTTTTACTTTTAATCCTTTTATTCTAATAAATGTGAAAAATAAGGTTCTTAGATCCAAAGCTATACGAAGTATTAAGACTCCATAACTCAACAGACTAAGGCACAGGTCTATTGTTCTTAGCCTCTCCCGGAGGAAGAGTCTATCCCCGTTGAAGCCAATGTTAGTGATATATTTTTCATACATCGGGAGAGACATGAATTCTAACATCAAGTGCAAAACATTTTCATGGAAGAGTTGTCTGGATCGATTCATGGTATGAAAATTTCCTCCTCAAAAGAATAATAATATTTTTTTAACAAACACAACCAAATCTATTTGTATCCATGGTCAAAGCACAAAGAAATGAAGGTTTTTATCAACATCTCATCTATCTAGAGATCAATGTCTCATGTGCACTCAGGGTCTCCAACTTGCATGAGGTTTATTTTGAGCTTCGGGATCCTGAAAGAATAGCACCTGTGACACGTGGTAGCACCAAGATGGTTTAGGATCATTAAAGTTGTTTCTGAAATAACAACCCCCACCGATCCTAAAACCACTCGATGGTAAAGTTCTACCACATGTACATATTCATTAAGGTTATCCTATCGTTATTTGTTGGCTGTTGGATGAATCTTAAGGTCATGCAACAAATCGTTAGGTTTGACATTTGAAAGATGCAACACATGTTGTGAATTGGTTGATCACTCGATCTCATAGATTGGCGATCATCAGGGGTTCAAGCCGTTGAATTATAACACTTTTTAATTTGAGGATGCATATCCTGAAAGAAAACCACCACATACACGTGGCGTCATCTAGTCAATAATACATTTGGGCAGATTTTTCCACAAAATACTTCCACATTTTGAACATTCATGGATTAATACTTCATTGTTTTTATCATGACGGAAAAATCGTGGCAATATCGACGCTATAGACGTTTTTAATTTTCAACGAACTTTTGTCTCTATATCGACGATATATGGCTATCTTTGCACACCTACCAAACCAATGTCATCTTTCAATGACTCTTGGCTATTTGCGTGTGGGTCAAGTTGTAATGGCATTAATCATTATCCTTGCAGAGTTAGAGAAGGCTTCTATTTTTGCTGAAGCTTCACAACTCAACTCAGATTTAAAGAAGTGTTTTATTTATAAAAACGATCAACAAGTTGCATCAGTTGCCTCCCAGCCCCTCTCTGACAAGCACACAAAGTGTCTGTGGAATCTCTAGGATAAAAAATAAATCCTTCCATCAACTCAGATTTAAAGAAGTGTTTTATTTATAAAAACGATCAACAAGCTGCATCAGTTGCCTCCCAGCCCCTCTCTGACAAGCACACAAAGTGTCTTTGGAGTCTCTCGAATAAAAACTCAATCCTTCCATCCTTGGAATCATCCGTCCATTGTACTTCTTGACTCGTGTATTTTCGGCATATTTGCTATAGTTGTGATTGATTGAGCACGGATTGAGCCCGGATTTCTTTATTAACCATATCCAAAACTAGAGAGATTAGTCATACTCTGCAACAATCATCTGGCCATAAATTCATAAAAGGTAAGCATGCATCCTTTTTTGGGGGATACAAACTAACATTGAGGCTCAAAATAACTGTTGTATTCTTCGGGTCATGTACCTTACGAATGAATTTAACAACCCTGCAACTCCCTCCTTTTATTTAAATCAGAGTAATTGCAACAAGAGGGTCCAATCAACAATGAATCTAGCCAATTCATTTTTTTTATAGACCCGATGCTCCACTAAGCTATTGTTCATTGACACAATGTTAATCACTTTCCATAGTAGAAGGACAAATTTCATTTGGGCCACCTAGTGTTCCAGTGCCCAAACTATCAAGGTCTCCTTGTGAGTAAATCAAAGGCCATTGCGCAATACTTGTTGGCATCAATGAAAACTTCAGTCTGTTAGACACAATGCTCACTGAGAGGGGGAAGGTGAATCAGTGAGCTAAGGCTTCAACTCAATTTCAACTTTTTCTAACAATATTATATCATTATTTCACAATTTCTTCAACAACATATTTATCAAAGAACAATATCAACTAGGAACATGTCATTCGTCAATTAAACACATCATTATCAAGACATTGCACAAGGGACACAAGATATAGTTTTGTAATATTTATATAAGTGGAGACTTCAATCTCCAATATGGGCTACTACCCATAAGATGGCACCACCCACCAGAATGGTTCCGTCATCTACAACTGACTGGGAATACAACATCCAAAAAAGCTTCAACTTGTCAAAATACCAATAAGTGTTTCCCCAGCTCCACCCAATCTCCCTATACAAATTTCAGATTACAAATTACAATTGATACATCAGACTCTTCCAAATTTTGCCACAGGCACACACATCAAAAATACCAATCAGCAAGTCTTCATTCAGTACTCAGCAAGTCATTCAACATACAACATATTATAGCACTGTCTCAACTCTGTCCATACACCATTAGTATCTTGTCTTCAGTACTGTCCACATCAACATATAGGCTTCCAAACTGTTTGATTTAACACTTGACAAAATTGTTTTTAACTTGTAAAAACAATTTTTCTTCTACTTTGGCAGATTGATTTCTCCCTCATGTGATCACCATAAGGAAACCTACAAGCATGGCTAGATACCCATTTCAAAAATGAACAAGACCATATCACAAGATAAATCTATTGACACATGCACAACCTCTAGCAAGCATTTCAAAATAGCTTCTCAACCTCTTTTGAACATCAAAACATATTTCTTCCCATTTTGGCAAACCCCTATTTCACACATGTGAACACTCTATGGAGACCTGAAGTCATGAGCAGATGGAAAACTTACCAAAGAATGGATCCATGACATTTGATAAATTTACTTGCACAAAGACAGGCCTTGGCGGGCATTTCCAACTGACCTCTCAAATTCCTGTTTTTAACACTTGGTCAATTTTCTTTTGTTCTCACTATGCAAAATATTATTTTTCCTATTTTTGACAGATTGATATTTTGCATATGAGACCATGATAAGACAACCTAAAGGTATGGCTGGATAGTCAATTCACCAAGGAACATGCCTATGCTACCTGATGAATTTTATCATTAAAATAACCCCTCCTTGTGGGAATCTCAAAATGCCTTTTCAATTTCCTGAATCTAACACAACCAATTGTCTTGTGTTCTTAAAATGCAAAATAATATTTTTCTTACTTTTGGCAGATTTATATCTTTGTCATAAAACAATCCACATGATAACTGAGACCATGGTTAGATGAATCCATAAACAATCTATATCCTAACACTTTCATATTATTTTTCTCATCATCCTATGAGATAGGGCAGACATTTCCCTGAGGCCACTAAGGCAATTTTGCCAGTACTAGAATAGTGCAAAACAGCCTAAAACTCTGTTTTGGCAAACCATTATCTTTGTCATCGAACATCTTCTTTGAGAACTGATACCATGGTGAGATAGCCTCTTCAACAAGTTGTAGGATGATAGCTTCATATAATTGGTATCATACACCTATAAGGTACAACGGGCATTTTCCCAAGGCCACATGAGCCAGTTTTTCCAACACTTAGACAATTTTCTTAGTATGGTCCAATCTGCCTAAAATATTGTTTTGGTGGGTTCATAACTTCTTCCTCAGCTACTTCCAAGACAATATGAAGACATGGTTAGGTAGGCCAAATATCAATCTACAAGACCCCCATATGGTGTGGGAATTTTCTTCAACACACAATTTGTGGTGGGAATTTTCTTAAGGCTACCTAATCCAGTTTTCCAACACTTAGTCATTTTCCTGTTTTTCACCAAATTACCATATTTTTTCAAAATGATTGTCATTAATGTTGTCATCAATGACAATCCTATTCATCATAGTCTTCATGTTTTTCTCTATAGAAATTGGTATATAATATACTGCATTTAGAAATATACTTATATCTAATGTATTTGACAAGTTACTGTTTGGTATGGTGTAGGTAAGACAATTACTTGTCACTACAAGGATTTTTCACTATGAATGAAAATTGAAGGAAGCTTGCTCAGTTTAGAGCGGCATTAGAGGCAAGGGGAGATGGAAAATGTTATTGCCCTTGCTCTGATTGCAGGGGCTTGCAAAGAAGAAGAATTTTAATAACGACAACTAAAAAGACATTATAGGGAGAAGGGGCACACCGAAGGGGGTTATGAATATCGTCCCTTGGTAAGAGGTTATTCATTTTTTAATGTATTCTCTGTAGTAGTCATCATGTCATGAATTTCAGTAAAATGTCTTATCGTTTTATTATATGTTCTATACACACTAATTTTACTACATTTTTTGTAAATATATAGACAATGCCCCCAAAATGTCCCCTTATAGAGAGTTGTTTTCCAAGTACTAGCAGAAATACTCATTTACAGGGTGACAAACATCTAGATCGGGATATTAAAGCTGATCAAGTTCTTAATGATGATATGGATGGAGATAAAGTTAGTGATACAAATCAGGAAGATAAGATACATAGATTGATCCAAGACACATTTGCTCCAATGGATGAGGAAAACCAGGATGATAGTCATGATGTTGATCCTCTACTCGAGAAGGCCCGTCAACCTATTTACGAAGGCTCAAAAATAAATCTTCTCTCTACTATATTGTTGTTATTGAACTTGAAGGTTTTGAATGGTTTATCGAACACCTGTCTCACATAGATACTAAGATATGTAATTTGTTAATTATTTATGTCTGCATGTTCACATGTACATAAAGGGTTGACCTTTTTCCTATATTGCTATTGTTATCTAATTTGTAAAGTATGGGTGCGATATTGATGATTAATATTGTTTACATTAACTTATTCTTTTGAAATTTGCAGATTGTTAGGTGAATTTCTATTACCAATGTCAAATATTTTACCACGGACATATCGAGAGATATATGTGATTATGAAAGAATTTGGAATGGACCGGAGTATCAAGCTATTGAAGCATGTCCTAATGATCATATCATATACTATGGACAATATGCATTAGAAAATGAATTACTGCAATGTCAAACAAGTAGATATCGAACCGATAAAGTGACAAAAAAGGTGCCTCACAAAGTTCTTCATTATATTTCGATAATTCCATGTCTCCAGCGGTTGTTCAAGTGTCAAAGTATAGCACAGTTTATGGATTTCCATGCAAAGAACATAAGTTGATATGATGTTCTTCGAATGCCTACAGATGGGTCTGCATTTAGGTGCATCGAAGAAAAGTGGCCAATTTTCAAAGAAGAACCTCGTAATGTTAAACTTTCGTTGGCAGCTGATGGTGTCAATCCATTTGGAGAGCTTCGTACTACTTACTCAGTGTGGCCTGTTTTTGTTATAAACAATAACCTTCCTCCTTGGATGTCGGTCAATAGAGAGCACACAATGTTGGCAATGATTATTCCAGGTATTTTATTAATTTGTATTTTTTTACTTGAAAGTCTGATCACTAAATATTTCATTTATTTGTTTCGTGCATGATAATTATGTCTTTTATATATACCGACATATTGCTAAATATAATTAATCATGTATGTTTGACCAATTAGGTAAGTACGAGGTTAAAGATATGAACGTATATATTGAGCCTCTTAGCAATGATTTGTTAAAGTTATGGGTTGGCGTCACTATGTATGACATCTCTAGACCAATAGGGCAAAGATGATTTCAATTCCATGGAATACTTGGATGGACAATTCATGATGCTCCCAAGTTAACACATTTTTGTGGTATATTGTTACTTTCTTTTGTTCTTTAATATTATATATATATATATTGAAAATATCATGCATTATTTTAAATGGTAATTCTAATTCGCTACACTAATTCATATATTTTGTAGGTCTTCAAACAAAGGGTAAATTTGCATGTCCAACTTGTGGTCCCAAGATAAAATCTCGTCGTTCAAGGAGTTTAGCAAAGGAATTGTTTGATGAGTATAGGCACTTTCTGCCTAAGAACCATAGTTGTCGAACTACAGACAAAGCAAAATTCAATGGTGAAGAAGAGCATGGAAAAAAACCACGAATAATTACACCTCACCTATGGAACTTGGAATATAATAGAAATCGTTAAGGTATGCCAAATTATTTATGTATTGTTGGAATATTGGTCAATACTTGCCAAATTTCTGAATATGCAAAACAATATTTTTCCTACTTTGGTAGATTGATTTATTGCACATGTGACCATCATAAGGAAAACTGAAAGCATGGGTGGATAACCACCTTAACAAGGAACATATCTATGTCACCCTATGAATTTTTTAGCACAATGACACTGTTGAGTATGGTTTTCATTGATGTCAAAGGAGGTCATTAATGACAAAAGAAGTGTTGAGATGGCATGAGTGATGAGGTTGAAAAACACATTATGGTGTCCTAATGTCTCATGATGTCATTGTTACATTATGGTAGTAGTTGGTAACAATATGATAATTTGGGGATTTTGATTAAGTGTTGAAAAACTACCTTAAAGCAGCTGCCTTATGAAAATGAACACCATAATTCATAAGAAGAAGAAAATGCCCGCCATGACCTGCTATCCCATAGTTTGTTGAAATATCTATCTGACCATGGCCCCAGTTCTTAGAAAACCTCCTTTGAAGAAAATGACTGCACCACATGGTAATATTGTAGGTGTATGTTTTTTCTACCTGACCATGTGTTCACATTGGTTTGATAATTCTTGAGGAAGAAGATATGGATCTGCCAAAACATGGTTTCAGGTCGTCTTACACCAAAGTTCAGTAAAATGCCCGCCTAGGGAAAATGAAGATGATCTGGGGGTGAAATCAGCATAGGTGTGCTCAGTAAGGTGCAATACACCATCTAGTAGCATTAGTTCAGTTTTTGGGTGAAATGAAAAATCCACCTTAGGTTTTGGACAAATTGTCTAAGTATGGAATTATTGGTAAAATCTGCCTAAGTGGCCTCAAGGAAATGCGCGCCACCTCTCATAGGATAATGAGAAAAATTATCTGAAAGTGATAGGCTCTAGTATTTTGGATGGTGCATCTAACCATGGTTTCATATGTCCCAAAGAGTATCAGAGGAGGAAGATATCAATCTGCCAAAAGTGCCTCTCACCTTCATTTGCACTATCCTAGTAAAATGCCCGCCAAGGTTAGATGATGAGGTTGCAGGAGAGAATATTGGCATGGTTGAGTCAGTATGATATTCCTCACATTGTGGATGTCTCACTCTCCAATTTTGATGAAAGAAATAAAATCACCTGGTGACTTAGGGTTTAAAGAGATTTGTCCAAGTGTCAATAAGCAATTTGGAAGACCACTTTCAAATGCTTGCCAGATGTTGGGTGTATGTCAATAGGTTCATCAATTGGAATGGATTTGTTCTTTGTTGAAATGGATATCCATCCATACTTTCAGACTGACTTACAATGGTCACATATGCAAAATATCAATCTGCCAAAAGTAGGAAAAATACTAATTTGCATATTGAGAAACACAAGAAAATTGCCTAAGTGTTGAGAACGAGATTTTGAGAGGTCAATTGGTAATGCCCGCCAAGGGTTGTCCTTGTGAAAATAATTTATCAAATTTCATGGATAAAAGGCCACCTGGATGAGTTTTCCAACACTTAGCCATGTCCAAGAATTTCTCCAAGGTTTATCTTGAAACCCTATTTTGGCAGACTTATAACTTTCTCCTCATAAATGATTAAGGCAAACTGAGACCATGGCTAGATAGCCAATTCAACAAGATATATCCTGATATGGTGGTGCGGGAATTCTATTCAAACCATGAATTATGGCAGGAATTCTCTTAGACTAGTTTTGACTACTTTTTCATACCTGGTCAATTTCCAAAGTTTCACAAAGTTGCCATCTTTTTCCAGAATGATGTCAGATTACAACATTGACTCTTGATGGCACCAGAACACCATTATGTGTTTTTCCAACCTCACCATACATGCCACATCATCATACTTGCCATGTCATTACTTCCTTTGTCATTCCTTTGTCTTTCACTGAGTTTACCTTGTCATCATTTCTTTGGTTATCCTTTTTTCATTCACTGAACTCCTTTGACATCAATGACAATCACATTCAACTTGTATCATATATTATATAAATCTTTGTTTTTTCTAGTGAATTATGTTAAGCACGGTATGTACCTATATTGATTAATTAGTGTTAATTTTATTTTGTTGATGTTTCATGAATGTCGTTAAGGCATGAATGGGCTTCCACAAGGAATGAAAATTTACCCAATGCAATTCAATAGGTTTCCATACTATGAGCACCTACAAATAGTTCATTTGTTTGATACAATATGTATCGGGAAGAAGATAGCAAAAGTTTGATGGTGAATATTAGATGGAAGGACTGACAAAGAAAGAATTGGAAAGAT
The DNA here is from genome assembly GCA_001517045.1 of Pseudotsuga menziesii. Classification (NCBI taxonomy): domain Eukaryota; kingdom Viridiplantae; phylum Streptophyta; class Pinopsida; order Pinales; family Pinaceae; genus Pseudotsuga; species Pseudotsuga menziesii. The sequence goes on along the minus strand of LPNX010099025.1, from coordinate 53,133 downwards.
TTGTAGTGACATCCAAGAAGCTAATCACACATTGCAAAGTGTGATCATTAATTCTAACGGTGATGGCCGTCAACAGAATATTAGTCTTCTTTGGTGCTTAACAGAGCAATAGAGAAATATTGTAAAAGAGGTCATCAGAAAAATCAGGTTTCCGATAGGGTTTTCGTCTAACATAAAGAATATCTTAACGAAAAAAGGTGATTTTGGTGGGGTTAAAACACATGGTTGGCATACATTCATTAAGGTAATTGTGAGTTTTTAATATATTTCCTTATTGGTATGCACTATTTTATTAATTTTATTCTCTTATTGTCACAAATAAATAAAATTATGTGTTTTTTGATACAATATGTTCTACCTTTATCTCTCCTATACAACTTTGACAACAACATAAAACAAATTATTTATGTTCTTGGAAAATACATGAGGTAAGTAATGTTTTATATGGAAAATGTACTTGGTCCATGATTTATAGTGGAACTTATTGACATATTATGTTTTGCCTGCAAATTTTATATATGGCTTGATATTATTTTATTGCATCATTTGTAGGTGGCTTTCCTCAAAAGAAATCCATAAAGAAGATATAAGGTATTGGAAGAGAGAATTCCCCGACTAATGTGTGAAATGCAATAGTATCTACCTCCAGCATTTTTCAATGCATAAGAACACTACCTCATACACCAAGTTGAGGAGATTGAATTATGTGGACCAGTACACACAAGGTCAATGTGGATGGTGGAGAGGCAGTTGAAGTCATTGAAGGATCTTGTTAGACAAAGAGCATGTCCTGGGGGTTCTATGGTTGAGGGATATATGGTATATCAATGCATGGTGTATATTAGTGAATATCTACCTAAATTAGCAGAAAATATGAATGTGCCTCGCATTTGGCATCTCAACTCCATCAACAAATTTAAAGGGGAGGTCCTATTGAGGAAAGGTACAATGAGGACAGTGAAAGGTAATTATTAGATTTTGTGGAATTAATATATTACACATGTATTTTTCCAATTTTATTTTATCATGCTGATTTGTTATTTTTTTATTAATCCTACATATTCAACTGTATTAAACTATGCATGTAATGATATCTAATTAATTATAGTGAATCGTTATTTTTTCATATAGTTGCTCGAGTGTGGGATGATTTACATTTATACATTGCAAACAACCTTGATTGGATGGATCATTGGATAGAAGATTGTGAAGAATGCTTCGGTAGGTTATAATGGGAAGGGGTGAGTGAGATGATTAAAACAAATCATCGTCATCGACATCAATTTCTTGATCTTACGCTGCAAAGGGAAGTTGATTTAGCCTATGGTTTAAAAGATAAAAAGGCAAGTAAATTGTTTTCCTGCATTTTTCTAGTTACTTCCCGTTTTTTCAATGTATTTGGTTTGTTTAAGTTTTCAAATATATTTTTTAAGTCGTGTATGAAGTTTATTAATTCACAATGTATTTTTTACTTGTTGTCAATGTTGCAGTTGAAACATCACAAGCCTATGTGGTGTAGTGGTCGTAAATTTCGTATCAAAATGTTGGATGATAAGATGAAAACCTCGGATTGTGGGATAACTGCAGTGTTTAAGGTCACCAATGTTTCCTCTAGAAGTGACAGACATCCAGAAGAAACTAAGAATAGGTACTATGGGCGTTTGGAGGACATAATTGAGTGTGATTTTAATTCCTTTAAAATAGTTTTGTTTGAGGTGAATTAGTACAGGCTACAGATGCGTGAAGATGATCCTGAGAGAACTATTATTGAGAATGCTAATGGATTTACCATGATTAATACAAGCACATTTGAACCGGGTACATAGCCTTATGTTCTTCCAAGTCAATGTGAGCAAGTCTTTTACTCAGAGGTACCACGTAAAGCAGGTTGGTCATACTTTGTTAGATACGATCCAAGAGGAAGACCAGTAAAGTATAATCATGTAGATGATGAAGATAATCACGAAGAAGAAGATGATGATGATGACTTAGATCAGGATCAGGTGGCTGGAGTCGATGTGTTCGATGAAGAAGTTGAAGAGGTTGATCATCCAAATGTAGTATATGATGATCTCATTGACGATGTCGATGACTATATTAGCGAAGATGCCATTGATGATGATGTTGATGTGAATAAGCCTTTCATCAATATGTATTCTGAACTAGATCCTGATACATATGTTGAGTTGGATGAAGAAGAAGATGAATGTTATTTAATTGTTGAAGAGTAGAGGCACATGTTCATATGTTTTATGTCATGATGATCTTTATATGTTTTTATTTCCAAGTGCCTTTTTTATATGTTTTTATTTCCAAAGTGCATACCCAAGAAAAGCGTTGATTTATTGTTGAAAACCTCTTTGCCGACAGAATTTGTGAGCCTGAAAATCAACCTACGGAGAGAATTTGTGAGCCTGAAATCAGTACGCGTGCATCACCTCACCTCCGCTTCGAACCTGGATAACCATGGCTGAACTTCAAACAGGGCCATCCATCATGACAAGCATAGCTGAAATGCGGGAATCCTCCTCTGCAACCTTAGTTGAAACATAGTCGTCCACATATGATAGGGTAACAATAAAAAAAATTCCAAGAGAATTTTGATGCATGGAGAGATGCAAAGATGTGGCCACCAGGTATGGAAACTATCCTGAGGAAAGCAGAACTTTTCGAATTTTTGTGGGGAATGTTTAGTTATGTTGATTAGGATATAGATGAGGTAGCTTTGAAATATGATGTTGGGAATACAAAACTCATAATTTTTGGGAAGCGGGTATACCTCGACCCTGATTTGGTTTCCCGAGCTACAAATATTCCATGCAGAGGGGGAGCAATTTTAAGCTCAAGGAAAACCCCCTAACAAGAGAAGAACTAGATGGCCAGTAAAATTTGTGGTTGGAAGTAAATATTCTAAGGAATGGTTTAAAAATGCAAGATGTCCCTCCCGGAATATATAAAACTAACTTGATTCAGATTGTCCTTAGGACAATTATGAATCATCACAGGGATGACATTTCGGGTGAATGTATGCAGGTGGTGATACATTGGGTGGAAGATATACCTGTAGATATTCCTTATCTATTGGCTAAGAAACTCCACTCTGCCCTGCAAGAGAGCCAATTAAGGAAGGTTAAATTTAGTTTCCCGGGCACACTTCAAAAAATTATTGATTTATGTCGACCCCATGCTACTGAAACAGAGATTAGTGATATCAACCAGCATGGAAAAATATCTTTGCCAAAACCACCTGTTCATAAAACATGCGTTATGAAACGTAAAAGCAGGAAACATAATGAGGAATCACCAGTACAGTCTCCTCAGCAAAACAATAAATTAGTACAATATCCTAAGTACCATGGGGAATTACCATTACACCCTGCTGAACAAAACGAGGAATCACCATTACAAAGTCCTGAGCACCATGGTGAATTACGAGTACAGTATCCCGATTTGGTCACAAATGATAAAATTTGTGCTGCCATAACTTTGAAAGAGTTTAAGGGGCATGTAGATAGGGGTCATTGGGAGGAGGTGACAGGCAATGAAATGGAACAAACTACTGCTCATTTTTCCATTCCTCAAGACATTCTTGATAGAATTCCTCCTAAACAGTTGGCAATTGAGTATGATTGTTCTTCCAAATCAGAATCAGGGGCTTCCGCTATGCATTTAGACATTGCATCAATTAAGTTTGATAGTAGGTACGTGTTCATCCTATATGATAAAATGGAGCATTTCAAGGAACAAGCTTCCTATATATGCAATTGAGTGAAAGAGTGCTTGAGAAAAGATGATAATATTTTACAATGCCTAAAACAGATAGCAGTGTTGCAGAAGAAAGTTGTGGATAATCATTTCAAAGATGACAGAATTATAAAAGGGAAAGAAGAAATGGTTAAATTATTATCCAAAGAAGTAGAAAAAAAACTGATGATGTTGAAAAAGCAATTCAGTCTGTGAGGGTTGTGTATGAAGAGGCTTTGAAAAAAGCTAATGCTGAAGCGAGTGAACTCAAAGAAGAGCTGAAAAAAAGACCACATATTCTCAATGTACCACTAGTGAGGATAGAAATGGGTCATTTACATGTAATGGAGAAGAAAATTAAAGAATATGAACAGGTAGTTCAAGAATATCAGTTGAAGTTGAAAGAGTGGGAGGGAAGCCATGGAAACAAAGTTGGAGAATTAGAATCAATAATTTCTGATTTGAGAAAAAAAAATTCTAGGAAAGATGATAAGCCGAAAGGAACAAGGTTAGCAAGGATCTCTGAAACTTTAAAACTTAAAAAGCAAATCAGAGGAAAAAAAAAATCCAGTGAAGAAGGTGGTGAGGGTGAAGGTAAGGATACCAAAGGAGATGATGGTAAGGGTAAGGGTAAGGGTAGAAGGAAAAAAACACGTACAGGTACAATGTCCTTAGAAGAGCGAGAGAAGTCCTTAGCAAGTCGAGAGAAGATGCTACAAGAAAGCTTCTCAGCTAGCCTTGCACTAGGTGATTTGTATGCCTCATTACCATTACATAAAGAAATGAAAGAGAAGATGGTCGGGAAAGATGCAAAAATAAGGGAGTTGGAATCAAAACTCTTAGAAGGTAGAAAAGTTCAGCATTTGTGATGTGATATGGAAATTCAAACACTTAAATCCACAATTGCTGATTTGGAGAAGGAATCAAAAGGGCCAGCTGTTGCGATGAGTGCAATTCCTGTCCTTCCCAATGAGATAGAGTTGAGGGAAAAAGAGCATGAGAAAGAAATACATAATTTGAAACGTGAATTGACTGAAGTTAAAAATCAGTTGAAACATACCAAAGAGAAATTGGAGGTCAAGGAAGAATAGGAATCAACGAAGTATAAGAAAAATGTGGAAATGTTGAACAAACTGATGGCAGAAAAAAATGTTTTGCTTGAAAATTTAAAAAAAGTTTCACAGAGAGTTAAAGAGCTTGAAAAGAAATCACAATAAGTGCCTTGTCCAACTCCAAAACAATTACAGAATTCTACGAAAGGCAACAAAGACAATTCAAATTTGTCTTCTGCTCAAGAGGATGGATGGCAACCATCTCTGAAACATGCTAGAAATGTATAAATCAATGTGTGTGTATATATATATATA
>LPNX010099025.1:6171-47737 GCA_001517045.1 Pseudotsuga menziesii | reverse complement strand
AATGTTTTCAGTGATCAATACAAGACTGCTTGTAGGTTGTGAAAGAAAGCATCAATCTCTTCGAAATAAATTAAATTTATGTATGTTAATTAAATAATAAAGTTTGTTTTGTTTATGTCTCTTATATATTTCATCTTTTTTTAATTAATTGGCTGAGCAATCTCTATTTAAATCTCTGGCTTGTGCGAGCATCTAAAAAACTTGTTTAGTATATATTTTTAAGCTATGTGCATGCAAACTCATATGCTGTGTGAACATGATTTTTTTTCAACATGGAAGGTTAATTTTTCACTCATGTGACCTCCATAGGGAAAATGAAACCATGACTGGATAAACACTTCAACAAGGAACAAATACATGTCATTTGATGAATTAATTGACACACACACATCATCTGGTGGGCATTTGAAAATAGGGCAACAACGCTGACCAAGCAATGTACCAATGAGGCTTTTTAACACTCCTCTAGTTGGCCTTGAATCCATTGATGAGGGCACCGATTTTGATCAGTATGATGAGACATATCCTAGGATTCCACATGACTTCGGAGATGAACCTACTGTAGATGACCAAGAAACTTTTCATGGAGCAGTATGAGTTAAAAGCATCATGTCATGTCCCCTCAAATTGACCATTAAAAGTGTTGACCATGCTAAGTTCCTAGGGGCTCAAGTTGTTCTTAATTATTCCTCCTAGGGTAAATTTTTACTAATAATTTTTCTAAGGCATATATTTAATTTTATTTCAGCAATTTTATTTATTATGCATAATAATGATGTGGAATTAAGGCTGCCATGTCAAGAGGGCGCATTGGGGAAAGCTAGTCAACTTTCCTTGGTAAAAATAAGAAAGTTCATGACAAAAGCAAGCACGAGAATAAAGGGAAGTTCCCTAAAAGCAGACAGAGATAAAATCAGGAAAGTATTTAAAACGGGAGGGTGCAGTTTCCTCTTATGGAGCTCAGAAAAGCTGTAAGAGAAAAGCAGGAAATTTTTTTAAGGAAAGAAAGAGTTTCCTTATGACCCAGGAAAAGCAGAAAGATGACATAACTCAAAAGAGGTAGATTTTGACTAAGGAAGGGTGCAGTTTTTAATTGTTAAGGATGATTTGGACTTGGAAACAATTCCACATGGTCCTACTTGCCTAATTTCCCAAAGGGGGTACTTTTGTGGCTAGGGTTAGGTCACCCATGGGGTTGACTTGCTCTCATAGGTCACCATTGGCCTCAACTTACTAAGCAGGTCATCCATAATTTTATAAAAGATAAATTTGAACCCATTGCTTCAGTTTGGTGGATGATTTGATTATTGAATTCTTATTTGAGCATTACTTCTAAGTGTTGTGCCTCAGACTACTGGGAGATGAGCCCCAACCTTCCATTCCCCTCTCCTTCCATCTCATTTTCTTCCATTGCAGGTGTGGAGCGCTAGATTGCAGGAATTTAAGGATTTACAGAGTTATTTGCAGCCTCCATCAAGTTCAGTTCAATATCCAATGAATCCCTAGCTTACTTATGCTCACAGCCCTTGCTAGTCATGATTTGGGCCTCCTGCCCCTTGTTTTTGGAGCATCCTTGTAATGGTTATTCAATGATGTAATTTATGTTCTGTAGGGTCATAATATTATTTAAATTACATGTATCAGGTTGAAACATCTCTTCCCATAAATATTCTTGTCTTCATTTTTTCCTAAAAGGCCAATTTTAGCAATGTATGGGGGAAATTGAATAAAAATGAGTGCTATAAGGAATATGTCAGGTTGGGGAAGTGATTGAAGGGATTTTACATATTCAATGAACTGATATTTACCCCTTTTATAGTTCTCATGTTTTACAGAAATGCATTTGAGATGATTTAATTGTTTTTTTGTAGACCCTAGCTAGATTACTAGCTTTTAATAACTAGTTTTGGTAAAATTGATGTAAAACCATTTTTGTTAACTAAATATGATCTCTTTTAGTTCCCGTGGGTCACTAACAGGCCCACATTCCCATATAAAGCTCCAAAACCATTTTTATTTGGGGCTGTACCACCTTTTGAGATCCTCCTCTGCGCAAGGTTTTCCTTGGCCAAAACTGCCGTAAAACCCCAAATTCATCCAAAACTTATCAGAACCTTATAGAATCTATGAAAACTATATAAAACCTTTATTTATGTTATATTAATGCTGGAACAACCCTTTTCAAGTTTCCAGAAGCCCCTAGTTAAAACAGACCGAACTACCCTCCTTAGTTTCACGGTTTGGCCGCCGAGAAGCGTGGTAGTAGGTTTCCGCGGAGCGGATTCTGAACCCTAAATGGAACCAAATATAAATGTGATAGGGGAGAGGTAATTCCATGTCTTATTTTCTTTGGTTTCTGCCCACTGCTCACTCCTTTTGCCTGCAAAATTTCACAGAATAAACCCCTTATTTGCCCAGTCCAAGAAGTCATTGTGTAAATTAATTCAAGTTTAGAAATTTTAATATAATTTACAGAATTGAAGAGTGTTCAGGTTTTTACACCAGACTTAGGACATTACATTGGTATCATAGCACTTTCCTTGGCTCATCCTGTGGAAAGTAACTCTCAGTGGAAAGGTAGCTTAGCAATATCTTCAAGTTGGAGTTGTGGAATTAGTTCGAGTCATGGAAGATTTATACTTCTAGTCGTATGAGGAAGGAGAGCATTCAAAATTGGATGATAGAGAAGATTTAATAATTTTTATGCAAAGAACCTTGAAAGGGCTGAAATATGTATCTTAAAGCATCATCCTTTTAGATCAAGAGACTAGAGAATTCCTTACCAAGCAGTTGGCAAGAAAACATGAAGGGAGTAGTAGTGTCTCTCAGCATGAAGGAAATAAAGTTGGAGAGTCTATGTTTTCAAAAACAGTAATACATGTAGGTTCTATTAATACAAAGAAGCCATCAAGAAAGGAAATAAGTTGTTCCACTTCTCAAAGTAAAGGGGAAGAAAAGAGGACTAAAAGTGAAGATTCATTAGAGCCATTTGCACATGGTTTCTTTGAGAAATTATTTGGGTTTTCCCGAAAGAGAGATCAGTGTATTTGCAGCATCCATGAGTATGATGAATCACCAAATCCTCCATCAGAAGGAGATGAAGAATATCCATGCACAACTAAAGATCCAATAGTCCAACATCTAGTTGTTCGTAACATGGAAGGTGAAATGAATCCAAATTTCTTTGTGGCTGATTTCAAGATACGTGCAGAAGAGATGGGGCATATTGATGATGGTGAGACATCTTTTGGATATGATCCAAAAGATAAACAAGATTCAGATTTACAATCACCCCTTAAGCCTCATAAGGAAGCACAAATTGAGCACATCTCAGTAGGGTGTGAAGCAGAGAAATGGGTAGGTGAACAAGCCATCATAATTCCACCACATAAGGAAGAGAACATCACACATGGTGAGTTAGTAAATTCTGATTTTTATGTGTCATTGTGTAAGTTTGATATGGAAGCCACTTCCAGTGAAGAGTTCAGGATGGTTGACCCCCTTAGTGACAAGGTTCAGAATTCTGGTGTAAAAAATGAATGCAGTATGAAGGAAGAAACTTTGAGAGAATATCTTTCTGATGCATCAAGGATGAATGAGCACTTAAGTTGCAGCCCAAATTATGTTGTCGAGGACTTAAAATATGAATATATTGCAGCAACAACATATGGATCACATCTCAAAACCTCGAGTGCACTGCATGAAATTGATTAGATGATGGAAAATGAAGAGGAGGAACATCTACAAGAACCTCATCTTCTTGCAAGGTCATTGAAGATGGATGAACAGAAGATCCAAGAGGCCCTGAAAATTCTCCATGACACTCATGCTTCAGTATCAAAGATGTGTTGGGAATCTGCTTTAATGGAAGACCAATCTTCCTTTGAAGACATGGAGAATATCCAGAAAGCAATGTCCACAATCAAAGGTAATTTCTCACAATTGCTTTTAGATAAAAATGACGTGTTTGAGCTTGTTGATTTATTGCGGGAAGCATCGCTGCATGATGAAGAAAGTATCTGCATATATCAAGAAGAGAACTACAAGATCAAAAGTGATTTGTTGGCCACCCAAGATTCTTTGAGATACACTCAAAGTGCCCTCTTAGAATCACAAATGAAGATAGAACAATTCCAACAAGAGTGGAAAGAATTGACTGAATCCTCAATCTTTCCTGAGAGTCATCCCTTTTGGGTAAATGGCATGAAAAAATCCATGGAGGAACCTCATGATTGGATGGACCATGAGGAGCATTCTATTCGGTATGCGCGTAAAGAGTGTGTAGAACAGTTTTATGAGAACCAAGCACTTGATTTCTTTCCAAGGAAACTTGAGTTGTTCCTTGAAGACAGACACTCTCCCATGGAAGAGTGGGATGAGAGCACCCAATTTGGGCCAGCCAATAATGAAAAAGTTATAGCCATAAGTCTGATTACTGAAGGTTGCAAACATGCAAAGAAGGTTCACAGTTCTTTCCCACATGTCCTAGATTTAGAAACACCAATGGGGAATGAACAGTGGGTGAAGAATTTTTTCTGGTTTGTGTCGCATGCACAACAGGGGGATCATGATTTGTCCCCATGGGAGATAGATCCTATTGCAGAAGAGATGGATGATTATAGATCATATAAATCAGCAAGAAATATATCTGATTCATCCACTGGATGGTTGGATAAAGGAATCACTGAAGAGGAAAATATGGAAGGTATAAGTTATATGTCTTGTTGCAAGAAAATTGTTTTTAATATTGTTGATTTTTCTATGATTTACAAGCAGCAGAAAAGGCATGTGTGTGCAGCCACTTTTGACAAGAAGGCATCAAATCTACACATACTTTCAATGTGTGGGTCAATTGATGGATTTATGCACCCTTGGATCAATGGCAAAGAGTTGAGCCATTGGATGAAGAGGGGAGCGCCTGTTGAGTTCCATAGAGACATATTTGGAATGAAGACCTTGGGAGGGAAAAAAATTTATTTCTGCAATAATTTTTTTGTTGTGACTGACATTGTCTTGACATGTGAACAGCAACAAAGACTTATTTTGCAGCTATTATATACCTCCCATACACATGCACATGAGGTGCATTTCGATTTGCATGTGTTTGAGGAGTTTGAGGTCAAGCAATATGAAGATCAAGCACTTGCATGGTTCCTAAGAGATTATGAGTTTCCTCTAGGAAAATGTTGTACAATTTTGGAGGAGGCACATGATCACATTGTCACTCAGAAAACTAATGGAGGAATTTGTGGATCCATTATCTTGATTGATGAGCATTTTAGTGATTTGGCTCACAATTATTCACCCCACACTTCTATTTCAGCCACATCATGTGGGGATGAAAATTGGGTGAAAGGATTTTTTCTGTTGATGCCACAAGAGGAGCATGATACTTTCACTCTTCCAGTTGAGGTATTGATGGTAAAACCATGTGGTTTGACAAGTGCATTAGTAGTAGCTGAATTATTCCCACCTGAATCATTTAGCATGAAATTTTGTCCGTACATTGATTGGGTGGCTAGACACATGATTGAGACGTGTGCACTGGAGGGTAAAAATCTTGCTTGCATCAATGGAGATACATTGGACACATCAAAGAAATTGTATGAGCATGTATGGTTGTTATATGATGCTTTCAGTATACATGGAGGGGCATGGGATAACCTCCCGTGTATTCATAACAACAGTGACATGAGTTTCAGTGCTATCTTGCACATGGATTTTCATACTTTAGAGAGGCTCAAGATGATTTGGTCCCGCATTAAGGAATTCCATGTCTGGTGGGAGAGTTTAAAAAATGTTCAGTTTGGCATGGGGAGAGATGAGCTCCCAGTATGGTGGTATGATTTTCATAACATCATTTTCCACCTCTATAATGATAAATTTTTGTTATTTTTATTGATGGGTGGAAGGAGGAAGATAAAACCATGGGATCCAGGCATTTTTAGGAATGACAGAGTTCGAAAGGTGGTAGAAAAATTTGGGTCCTTGCAAAAGAGGCAATGGGATCCGGGAATTCTACTCAGTTACTTTAACTGGGTTGGAAATTTTGCTAAAGGAAGTGGCATCAGAAAAATGGCTATGATCATAGTGGTGTAGCAAAAACATGGTGGAAAAATTTGCAACACTCTGTGGTGCTTCTGCTTGAGGAAAAGCAGATTTGGAAGGGGAGGACTATCATGTCCCCTCAAATTGACCATTAAAAGTGTTGACCATGCTAAGTTCCTAGGGGCTCAAGTTGTTATTAATTATTCCTCCTAGGATAAATTTTTACTAATAATTGTTCTAAGGCATGTATTTAATTTTATTTCAGAAATTTTATTTATTACGCACAATAATGATATGGAATTAAGGCTGCCATGTTAGGAGGGCACATTGGGGAAAGCTAGTCAATTTTCCTTGGTAAAAATAAGAAAGTCCATGACAAAAGAAAGCACGAGAATAAAGGGAAGTTTCCTAAAAGCAGAAAAAGCAGACAGAGGTAAAATCAAGAAAGCATTTCAAAGGGGAGGGCACAGTTTCCTCTTATGGAGCTCAGAAAAGCTGTAAGAGAAAAGCAGGAAAGTTTTTTAAGGAAAGAAAGAGTTTCCTTATGACCTAGGAAAAGTAGAAAGCTGTCATAACTCAAAAGAGGCAGATTTTGACTAAGGAAGGGTGCAGTTTCTAATTGTGAAGGATTATTTGGACTTGGAAACAATTCCACATTGTCCTACTTGCCTAATTTCCCAAAGGGGGCACTTTTGTGGCTAGGGTTAGGCCACCCATGGGGTTGACTTGCTCTCATAGGTCACCATTGGCCTCAACTTACTAAGCAAGTCATCCATAATTCTATACAAGATAAATTCAAACCCATTGCTTCATTTTGGTTGATGATTTTATTGTTGAATGCTTATGCAAGCATTACTTCTGAGTGTTGTGCCTCAGACTACTGGGAGATGAGCCCCAGCCTTCCATTCCCCTCTCCTTCCATCCCCTTTTCTTCCATTGCAGGTTTGGAGCACTATATTGAATGCATTGAAGGATTTACAGAGTTATTTGCAGCATCCATCAAGTTTAGGTCAATATCCAGTGAATCCCTAGCTTCACTTATGCTCACAGCCCTTGCTAGTCATGATCCAGGCCTCCTGCCCCTTGTTTTTGGAGCATCCTTGTAATGGTTATTCAATGATGTAATTTATGTTCTATAGGGTCATAATATTCTACAAATTACATGTATCAGGTTGAAACATCTCTGCCCATAAATATTCATGTCTTCATTTTTGCCTAAAAGGCCAATTTTAGCAATGTATGGGGGAAATTGAATAAAAATGAGTGCTATAAGGAATATGTCAGGTTGGGGAAGTGATTGAAGGGATTTTACATATTCAATGAACTGATATTTACCCCTGTTACAGTTTTCATGTTTTACAGAAATTCATTTGAGATGATTTAACTATTTTTTTTAGACCTTAGCTAGATTACTAGCGTTTAATAACTAGTTTTGGTAAAATTGATGTAAAACCATTTTTGTTAACTCAATTTGAGCTCCGTCAGTTCCTGTGGGTCAATAACAGACCCAAATTTACATATAAAACTCCAAAACCATTTTTATTTTGGGTTGCACTACCTTTTTGTATCCTCCTCTGCGCAGGGTTTTCCTTGGCCAAAACTGCCGTAAAACCCCAAATTCATCCAAAACTTCTCAGAAACTTCCAGAATCTCTGAAAAATATATAAAACCTTTATTTATGCTATATTAATGCTGGAACAACCCTTTTCAAGTTTCCAGAAGCCCCTGGTTAAAACAGACCGAACTACCCTCCTTAGTTTCACGATTTGGCTGCCCAGAAGCGTGGTAGTAGGTTTCCGCGGAGCGGATTCTGAACCCTAAATGGCACTAGATCTAAATGTGATAGGGGAGAGGGAATTCCATGTCTGATTTTCTTTGGTTGCTACCCGCTGCTCACTCTTTTTGCTTGCAAAATTTCCCAGAATAAACCCCTTATTTGCCCAGTCCGAGAAGTCATTGTGTAAATTAATTCAAGTTCAGAAATTTTAATATAATTTACATAATTGAAGAGTGTTCAAGTCTGTACACCATAATTAGGACATTGCACACCGGATCTATAGATCTCACCTTTCTGGTGGATGACGCTTGTGTTCTGATCGAGATCCAAAATATTGCAGGTATTTATTAATTAATTTATTCATTTTAATCATGAAATTGAAATGGACATGCATTGAAATTATTATAAATTAATGGATTACACATTTTTGTAGGAAACAATGTTTTCTACAGGAATTTGAATGACAAAGCATTGGAGCTCTTTAGCCCCACTATTCGCACACGGTAGAATAGCCAAGATAGCTCAAAGAGAGATGTATTGATAAACCACATGGTAAACTTGTTCGGCAATACATTCAGTCTAAGGCCCTCAATCCAGTCTAAACCAGAGAAAGATCATTATTCATAAAAATTTAATGGAAGGATAAAGAGGAGGAAGAAGAGGGCCCGCAAACAGAGGACCCTGCACATCATGCATCTCAATTGGTTCTGGAGACTCGTTTTTTGAACTTGACGGAATTCGTTCCTCCTCCTCTAAGGGTCTTCCCCCTACTCCTCAACACAACCAGGGTGTACTGAATGATGGGGGGGAAACGAGGTATGACCCACGGACACCTCTCTTTCAATCCCATCAACCCATTGACGCTAACCTCCCGACCTAGTTCAAAGAGGGAGTTTGCATTCAGTTGTTGGGTGTCCATAAGCATGACATATTCGACATCTAAGTGACACATTCTCATAATCCAACTTAGGTGTTATGATGTAGGGACCCCAACTCAGTTTCATCTCTTCATCCAACCCTTCTTTGACATTAAAGTTAATCATAATTATTGCAACCTTCTTCTATTTGGTGCACACAAAGGAGAAATCCCCTTCCAAATAGGTTCCCGATATATTTCCAATCCCTCTGAAATGCCTCTCCAACTAGTAATGAAGAGGAAGGTTTGGAAGCCGAACCCATAGTGGCACAACGTCCAATCTTTCTTTGCTGGCATCAAAGAGCAGATGCCAAGGCTTCAACATAACTGGGCAATGGTCCCAGTTCCACTTTTTTTTTAGCACCCACAATGCATCTTCTTCCTTTCAAAAATTGAAAGCAAACCAGTTTCGAGTAAGTTCTTCCACCTCAGGCACATAACCTAGGCTTGTCTTCCAATGGGCCTCCACCCAATCTAAGATGCTTCACCAAGAAAACTAGTGGCCCAAATCCTTCCCAACAAACGTCAGATCCGTCATCTGTACAACCTGATTCCACTCTCAATGTCCTCTCCCAGGGCATAGTCATAGTCAGAGTGACAAGATTTAACCCAACATTTCCTCCCTCTTTTTCAAGGGTTCTCCAAACCCACCTTAGTTCCATCACCGCTCACATCCGAACCACTTCCAGACCCCGAGCTAGGGCTGGAGCATCCCCTTTGCTTGTGCGCACTCAAGCATCTAGAGAAAGAGCCCAACTCATGCAGGAGGTTTTGACCTAACCAAATCAAGGGTTATGGCTGCTGGCTTCCATCATGAACCCTTCCCTGCCGCGATGTGTCCCCAACCTCCACCCCACAGAGGTTTTTTCACCCACCTCTGAACCCAATAGTGGTTAACATAATTGCATGATGGAACCCCCCCTATCTTGAGAAACCAATGTCCAGCCGCACGTTGCACCCCCGCCTCTTCAAGTTGCAAAATAAATGGTGTAAAAAACAAAACATCCAAAGGAGAATAACTAGTCTTTGTCGGCTGAATATTTGCATGAACAAGTGAAACCCCGGAACCCCTCATTGGGCCCAAGGCCGCCACCTCATCCCATTGTTTTCTAGCTATCGAGGCCCAAATATCCTAACTCTCTGGATGATCACTAGAGTAATCCACCAGGTCTCCGATCTCCATAGTCATTAGGGCTCAGTAAAAATCCACAGTAAAAAACAACCCCAGTGAAAGCAGTCTGTTAAGTGAAAACCGCCAGAAAAGGAAGTCTGTCGATACAAAACCCCACCATGCCTATGAAAACCCACTGCAAGCAGTCCACTGGAGCCTCTCTCGAGACAATGAAATCCCTCCTGGCCGCTGGCAGGCTTGCAGCCTGCAACCAATAACCCTCACCCATCGCTCAACATGCTAAAAACCCTAGCCCATCTCAGCTTCACTCCTCCCAAGTATTAAACTACACTTATTTAGGAAGGATTGGTTATAAAACCAGACAGTGAGTTGCAGAAAGATAAGCAATCAACTTGAAATGGGAAGGGAGTGGAATTATGGCATTTCATAAGCAAGCTGCATTTAAATCCTAGACTGTATTATTTCAAAATGAAAGAGGAAAGATAACCCCCCACAAAGCTTGCTTGAATTTCTATGGGCTATGACGACAATATAAAAAAGTGGTTAGTTGAAGTGGAAGAAATTTCAAAGGAAAGCCAAGATCATTCAAACACTGAAGTAGTCCATACAAAACCATTGCTTATGGGTTACCGACTAGAACAACTGTGGGAATCATGCATTTTTCTTTCCCACGACCTTGAATAATCAATTTTGTCTCTAAACAAAATGGAAAACACCATTGACAAGAGTCATCTTGTTGCACATATTCATTTAAAATTTAGCTATGAACACAGTGGAAGTAGACCTTAAACCTTAATTTTTCAATTAAAACCTTGAAAGATGAGTTAATGATTGTTCTAATTCATATGAAGGAAGAGAAACCCCTAGTTGTGGCTTCAATGTCTTTTATCAAGGTTTCCAACACACAACCCATAGTATCCAACATATTTGATGCAATGGCCTTGTTCTACCAATGTCAAATCCAACTATTCAACTTTGTTAGTTTAGATTGCTTACCCATATAATTCATGCCACTTCACAATAATAGTATATAATGTTTCACCAATTGGAATTCAAGGCTAACACCTATATATGACACTCTAGCTTATGGATGTACCTAGATGACCCTTTTAATGAAATCTTTGAGGGAAAGACCTTTTAGAAGGGTGATGGTATGTTATGACTATCCATAGTAATTTAATAAAAGGCCTAATGTAATATAATTCCATCCATGACAATGTAATTTGATAAGTTTAGTAGGTGTGTGGTAGATAATTAATCTAATGTTATCTAGTCATTAATTAAGGCCCACTCTATTAGTTAATGTAATGTGGCCAAGTCGTTAAAGAATGCCTACTAGTCATGTTCTTAGGGTTGGTTTCATAAACATGTAAATGAGGGGAAGTTATCATAATGGCATTGAGTCATGTATCTTGTGTGCTCAACAATATTTGTAGGAAGCACACTAAAAGTGGCAGTAGAGAACTTCCCTCTCACATAAGCAAGTTTTAAACCAAATGTTTCCTTCCATATCCAATTTGTTCGTATCTTATATGTTTGTTTGCAACTTTACTTTCTTGGTACTTGGGTTAATCATAAGTAATGACTTCCCCAAAATAACTTGATGATAGATTCTTCTTTCAATAATAAAATGGTAAAGGAAAAATAGCTTTTGGTAGTACTTAGCTTCGATAGAGAAACATAGTAATGCAATAGTTCACTTTTTACCATATTTAGCTTCACCCAAGGTCATGATTGTAGAATCATTTTTTCTAGTACAACTTTGTAGAACATTAAATTTATACACCTTGATAAATACAACAAACCGATTAAGTGTTTTCTCTATATAATTATAACATACTCAAGACAACACACAACAAATCTCATAATAGATTTGATTGCCTCTACTATTTTGTATCATATTCAAATTCATAAAGGGCTTGGACAACTTTAATTCCCATTTATAACAAGTTGATACTAGCGTGATTCTAAAATGAATGCATGAAAAATGATATGAATTATAAACTATCATATTCAAAGACAACAATTAGAATGAACAAATCTGAATGATGATACATTTTATGCAAATCCAAGAGAATAAATAATTATATAATATTGTCCCACAATCTAAATGGTCATCATTTTACTAAAAGGAGCTATACAAATAGATTTCCAAGAGATAAATTCACTACTTAACAAATAAACATGAATATATATATGCCTAATAAAAATGAGAAAGTAGAGAATACATATAAAAGTCTACACATGTAAATACAACCTCATTAAATGGATCTATGATACTTTACCTCAAAATTGAGAGATCTATATCTAAGCATTCTCTAACATAACTTATACATATTCCAGTTATCATATGTGTCATACTATCAAAATGGTGTATCATAGCCTTTTAAGACTCCCCAAACACAGTAAGAAACTACGACCATGAACTAATAGTCATAAACAACTAATTTTAACTAATAATAATACATAGGTCCTCAACACGATGTGCATACTTCAAAATAAAAAGGCGATAGAAAAGAGAAGCTTTCCACTCCAAAGGTGTCACATATAACATGTAGAAGTCATTATAGATGGTTAAGAGAGTTGTAATATTTATCACTACAATCATATCATAATCAGATTTGTCCAACTTCACAACTTGGTATATTATGTAAAGTGATGGTTTTATTTAATCATCTTTTCAAGGAATTCATTGTACATTGATAAAGGTGATTGTCTCTTTTGATGGAGATTTTTTATTAACTTGATTTTTGTTTCAACAAAGTTATCGTAATTATATTAGAAGTCTAACAACTTATTTTATGTTTTCTTTTGTACCCAGTTTTTTATAACACCGTGGAGAAACCAAAGGGTTACCCCATGGTTTCTAGTGGAAACATATATTAATTTATTTTGATAATTAATAAATGTTTTTTATGCAATTTTTTAAATTTAGGATAAAAATTGCATGTTTTAATTATTATATATTATGAATATATTTAATATTTGTACCTAGGGAGGACTTTTGAAGAGGGAACTGGAGGCGGGAGGTTTCGATGGCGACCTAGGGTGCTGGTTCTGAGTCAGATTGGGCAGAGTTATCTCTGGGACGGGTCAGGTTGCATTCTTCTCGTGTCACGACCTGACGGTCTCATGGGCGTGGACTCCGTGGGGGTGGAGACACCTCCTCTTTCTTCTGCAAACGTGACAGAGAAAGGAAAAGAGACGGTTCCAGCAAATAATCACCTCCGAGGGACGGGAGGAGAAGGGACTAGTGGTTCAACCCCGGTGGAGGCACCAGCTGGACCAGGGAGGAAAACTGGACATTGCATGCCAAAATCCAAGGCGATGCCAAAGTTGAAGATTAGATCGATGAGCTTTAGGGACGAGGTTCAATATATGAAGGATCATGCCCTGATTGGGAAGTTTATTGGCCTCTGGCCGAACGAAAGAGCCCTGATATGGTGGATAAATACCACCTGGAAGCCTCAAGGGCATTACGACCTCCAGTTCGGTGCCAAGGGGTTTTTTACTGTGGTTTTATTCAATACAGAGGACAGGGCAAGAATTTTTGACAATGGGCCATACTTTTTTCATTCAGCAGGGCTGTACTTGCGCACCTGGAAAGAGCGCTTCAATCCTGATACTGAAAATATGACCATTGCCCCGGTCTGGTTAAGGCTATATTCGTTACCTATAGAATACTGGAAAGAAGAGATCCTTAAGGAGATTGGCAATACTCTGGGTGTTTTTGTCAAGATCTCGGAGCAGACAAAGCAGGCTAAATACATTTCATATGCCAGATTGTGTGTGTATCTCGACATTTCCCAGGATCTGCCCGAAGCTATAGAGCTAACACACGATGATGAGGACTGGATTCAAGCTATTGATTATGAACAGTTACCTTTCAGGTGCCGCCGTTGTCATGAACACGGTCACCTGTTTAGGGACTGTCCCCTAAATGAACCCCCTGGGAAACCAGCGACTGGACCAAAGGGTAAGGATGCGGAGGGATTCACTAAGGTTACCAATCGAAAGAGAACGGCTAAGAAAGGCTCTGGTTCTGGCACTGAGATCAATAAAAAACTTCAAACACAAAATCATTTTGAAGCTCTGCAAGAAAAACCCTCTCCTGTGGATGGAGAAAAGGATCAAGATACTTAGAAAGCAAGTGAGGGGAAGTCTCTGGACTCGCAGCAGGTGGATAAGACTTCTTCTCAAGAACTCGTTATGGAAGATAGAACGAATGCGGAGGAAGATACGGAGGCAGAGGACATGATCCTAGGCGACCTGGATTTGGATGGACTAGAAGAGGCTTTCACAGTCAATAATCCAAAGGACATCTTGCCCCAGCAGGTAAACCTTCTAGAGAAAGCCATCATCATCACTAAGACCGGCAAGAACCTCGGGGTTCAGAAGGGCTCGTTGAAAGAAGTTGAAGGAAAACGCAAAGGAAAGGGAGAAAAGCGGGGCAGACCTACCAATACACATATGATCCAACGTCTTGGGCAAAAGCTGATTAGTTCTGGCCAGTACCCGACCATTGAGGCGGCTCTGGCTTTTAAACCCTAAACCAGTTGCTCATGAAGATCATCTCTTGGAATATAAGAGGTTGTAAAAGTCCTTTAAAGACTCGTATTCTAAAGAGGAAAATAGAGGTCGAAAAGCCATGGATCATCCTTCTCCAAGAAACTAAATGCTCGGGGGAGGAGCTGGAAAAAGTAGCCAGGAAAGCATGGCCTAGATGTAATAGGATGGCTATCAATGCTAATGGATCGGCGGGTGGCCTTGGAATCCTTTGGGATCCTCAGTTATTTTCTCTTCAGAACTTCTGTTGTACCCATTTCTCTATTTCTGGTTTTTTCCAGATTGTGGGAGCTAATCAATTTGGTTTCTTGTCCAACGTGTATGGTCCGTCGCAAAGCTCTCATAAAACAGAGTTTATTGCTTCCCTGCATGCCCTCAAGGAGGAATCGGGGGGGATTCCTTGGGTCCTGGGAGGGGATTTTAACATCATCCGAAGTTTAGAGGAAAAGAAGGGCGGGCTTAGACGGCTGACCCAAGTGAATGAGCTCTTCAATCAGACTATTGAGGACCTTTCCCTCGTGGATCTTCGCACGGCCAATGGCTCCTTTACCTGGCATAACAACAGAGCTGGGGACCGCAGCATTGCCTGTCGACTAGACCGTTTCCTCATCTCAGAAGACATCATGATGGCAGGAGGAGAGCTGGCGGCTGTGGTTCTACCATCGTCAGGGTCTGATCACTGGCCGGTTAGCCTAGACTGGTCCATTCAGGTTGAAAACCTTCGGAGACCATTCCGTTTTGAAAAGTTCTGGCTCTTGCAGCTAGGTTTTTCGGATAGGATGCGAGACTGGTGGAAGGGGATCGACCCAGGACATGGGACCTGCATGTATAGATTCCAGCAAAAACTCAAAATTCTCAAAGGCCACATTAAGCAGTGGAACAAAGACTCCTTAGGAAATATCTTTCAGGAAAAGAAAAGGCTTGACCGGCGCCTTCAGGAGGTTCAGTTAGAATTTCACAGGCAGGGTCCTACGCCTGAGCTTAAAGATCAAGAATGGGTTCTCCTCCAAGAGCTTAATCTCAAAGAGAAACAGGAGGAGGTTCTTTTTGAGCAAAATTCCAGGAACCAATGGCTCCAGGATGGCGATCGCAACACCAAATTCTTCCACAAAGCTACGATCCAACACCGTCAAAGTAACAGAATTGTCAGGCTTAAAAAAGAGGACGGCTCAGTGGTAGAAAAACAAAAGGAGTTGGAAGAAACTCTGAATTCATACTATGCTGATCTTCTAGAGGAACCGGTTGTGGATAGACGGCAAGCCCAGTCAGAGATATTCAGACATATTCCTAGGATTATCACGCAAGAACACAGTCAAATCCTAATGAGACCAGTGGAGATGCCAGAGTTGGAGGAGGTAGTGAAACAAATGGCCAGGGACAAATCTCCAGGGCCAGACGGCTTTACTACTAACTTCTTCCAAGAAGGATGGGAGTGGTTAAAAGAAGAACTCTTAGCCATCGTGGAAAGCTCCAGAAAGATAGGGGGCATCTTGAAAGCCCTCAATGCAACTTTCTTAGCGTTGATTCCCAAAGAACAGGGAACGGAGGATCCTGGAAAGTTTAGACCAATCGCCCTCTGCAACGTTGTTTATAAAATCATCACAAAGATTATAGCTAACAGGTTGCGGCCGCTTCTTCCCATCCTCATTTCTCCAGAGCAAGCGGGTTTCGTCGAAGGAAGGCAAATTCTCGATGGCATCATTCTAGTTCATGAAGCCATCCATTCCTTGAAGAAGAACAAAAGCGCTGGTATGTTGCTAAAACTTGATCTCTCTAAAGCTTATGACAAACTCAATTGGGATTTCCTTGAAGGAGTCCTCAGAGCCTTTGGATTCGGGGAAAACTGGATCAGATGGATTATCAATTTGGTGTCTTCAGCCTTTTTCTCCATCTTGGTTAATGGTACTCCATCCCAGCCATTCTCAGCTACTCGGGGAATCCGGCAAGGGGACCCCCTATCCCCCTTTCTCTTCATAATCATTGCCGAGGGTCTAGGCAGATTGCTCAGAGATATGCAGAATTCGGGGCAGATTAAGGGCCTCAACCTCTGTGAGAATCAGCCTGCTCAGACGCATCAACAATTTGTTGATGACAATATGTTGATGGGGCCATCCTCAGTTCAAGAAGCCCGAGGCATCAAGAAGGGACTCGGTCTATTCCTCCTGGCCAGTGGTCTGGAATTCAATAAAGAAAAGTCTCAGGTGTTCTTCTTCAACACTTCTCGGGTGGCCAAAAGAAATATTCTCCGTATTCTGCAGTTTTCAGAAGGTACTCTGCCATCGAAATACCTAGGGGCACCGTTAGCTGAGTCTACCATCAAACAGGTATCATGGAAGGAACTTCTGGACAAAATGAAGCAGAAACTAACTCATTGGACCTATCATGCTCTGAATTTTCCAAGTCGTATGGTTCTGGTCAAAGCGGTCCTACAAGCTATGCCTTTGTATCTCTTCTCGGTGCTCTCAGCACCTAAAGCAGTTTTGAAACAAATAAGGAACATCCAAAGGAATTTTCTCTGGGGAAGCACTGATGATCACCAGAAATGGGCACTGGTGGACTGGGCTACGATTTGCAGGCCTAAGGAGGCAGGTGGGCTGGGCTTCCGGGATCCTATTAGCAGCAACAAAGTGATGGGAGCGAAGATATGGTGGCGCTGGGTGACACACTCGTCTGAACCTTGGGCCATGGTCTGGCATCACAAGTATGCTCACCTTTGGCCGAAAAATCAACTCATTCGCTATGACAGAACTCCTCCGGGGTCTCAAATATGGATGATGGCCCAACAGAACCGAGATTTAGTTCAGAAACATAGTTTCTGGGAGATTCGGGATGGCCAAGAAGCCTTCTTCTTGATGGATGCGTGGCAACAGCAAGGGAAGCTGGCTGAATCAGTAGGAATTGATGACCTTCATATACAACTCCAACGGCGTGGTAAGGAAAAAGTCAGGGATTTCTGGGATCCCCATGCACCCGACCAAATCCATCGGACATGGCTATCAAAAGAATGGTGGGAACATCTGATTCCAGAAGATAGACTGGAAGACTTCTTCAAGGAACTCACCAGCCGCAAAATTCCCATTGTGGATAGCCCGGATGTGATCAGATGGGGATATACCAACAGAGGAACCTTTTTGATTAAAGAGGCTTTTCACATCCAGCAGAATGAGGAGGGCTGCCAGCCGGAGGAAAAATGGAAAAAAATCTGGTACAATAATTTCTGGCCGAAGATAGCTTCCTTTTGCTGGCTTTTAGTCCGTCATAGGATCCTTACCTGGGATAACCTCCTCAAAAGGGGCATGCAAGGGCCCTCGTGTTGTGTTTTTTGCTTCTCTGCCCTCGAAACTCTTGATCATCTCCTCGAAGGTTGTTGGTTTGCCTCGGAGCTATGGGTCAGAGGTGAACAGCGATTCAGAAGATGGGCTCGCGTTGGAGGAAATGTATCAGAAACCATTGCCAAATGGCCCTCAAAGAATTTTAAGAATGCAATCCTAAACCGAATGTGGGAGCTCTTCCCGGGGTTTCTTGTCTGGGAACTATGGGCGTATTTTTGAAGGAAAGAGCCGTTCTTCGGACAAAGTGTGGCTCAATATAGAGAAGCACCTCAAAGAAACTCTAAGTCTGACCCCTTGGACTACGGAGGACTTCAAAGCCGAGGCTCAAGAACGTCTTACTTTGAATGAATGGGGGGTCACCTCGATCCCAACCTACCAGGGAGAGATTCATGTTCACTCGGTGACCAGGAAAAGCCCGGATTGCTGGTTTCCCCCGAAGGCAGGGTCTTTCAAGTTAAACTTTGACGGGGCTGCAAAAGGGAATCCGGGGCCGGCTGGTTTTGGAGGAGCAGCTCGTAACCACGAGGGACAGATGTTGGGGATCTTCTGGGGAGATCTTGGTGACAGTTCAAACAATCTGGCTGAGTTGGAAGGTCTGGTGCAGGGCCTAAAATGGGCAGCGGACATCGGATGGTCCCCATTGATTGTGGAAGGAGACTCGAGTCTTATCATCTCTATGTCATCCAGACTCTAGGAGGGCTCCTCTACTTCAAAGATTTCCCGGAATTGGAGATGGGAGAGTAGAATAGATGAGCTATTTTCTATTCTACAAGCATTCCCAGCGGTCACGTTCAGGCATATCAGGCGTAAAGGAAATTCAGTGGCAGATGCAGCGGCCAACAAAGGTGTAGGGGCAGGAATTTCTTTCTAGTCGGCATTCCCCAATCAGGTAGAGGGAAAGGAATTTTTCCATCGCTGTCAAGCTCTTGCTGAGGCCGATTACATCAGCCACGTAAGGCTTCTCTCAACGTCGACCTCTTCGGCTCCCTTGTAAGCTGAGCTTGATGGTTCATTGCTAAGTGATCGACAGGCACAGATGGCCTGGCTTTTGACGTTTTCTGTCATGAAGGAGAACAGAGACATGCTAGAGAATGCAAGGAAGACAACATCCAGATCAGATCGTATTGGGTTATGTGATCAATTTGTTGGCTGTAAGTCAGATCGAGAAGGCAGGGCAGGAGAAGCAGGTGTTTTTGTTTTTGAGCACTTGTTTTTTTGTGGACTGTTAGGTGAGATATGTGATGGGACCTTTTCCCACTATGATCAGAACTTTCTTATGAATAGTATGGCAATTGAAAGCATGAACGGGTCTGGTCGGTTTTTAGATTTGCTGGCTTCATGAGCAGCCTGTTGTGAGGAGTCTGGTGGCCTCCATGGCACCTGTTGGATCATTGTAATTCTTATTTTCATTTCTTAATAGATGGTTTTATGCTTATTAACAAAAAAAATAATATTTGTACCTAGGGGATGTGCTAGGTGGTTAAGGTGGTAGGAAAAAACTCTAATAATATGGAATATATTCTCTCCTTATATAAGGGAACCAAAATAATCGTAGAACGAGGCCTAAAACACCTAGTAATTTCTTTTGATTCCATAATAATTATTCAAGCATTAGCGGTTGGAAAAACACTAGGATCTCTTAGCCTGGCTAGAATCTTCATCAAACTTAATAATACCTTGAAGCTATTGGGAAATTGTTAGTTCATACATGTCCTATGGGAAAATAATAAGGCGCATGAGATTTGTGGACCCAATGAGTTGTCATCTTAAATGGAAACTAGGAGAAAATAAAGAAAATCCATAAAGCCATGAAAACGATAGAAAGCAACACAAAAGTAGCCAACCAGAAAAGCATGCACAAAGCAAGCAAGTGTAGGAAAAGCATGCACCAAGCAGACAAATGCAAGAAAAGCATGTTGGTATGAAAAGTAGGAAAGTACAAGAAAGCAACAAGGGCACAATTTCTAAAAGGAAGAAAGGCATGTCATTGTGAAAAGCAGGAAACAAGGAGGGCACCGTTTCTAAAGGAAGAAAAGTATGTCAGTTGGAAAGGCAGAAAAACAAGGAAGAGAAAGCAGAAAAGTTCCTATTCAACTCATGAGGGCGCATTGGTTGAACAAAGTGGGACACATGCAAAGGAAATTTGACCATGAAGCCAAATTTGTCTAAATAATAATGATAGCCTCACATCTTTTGGCATTTTTATGTTTGTGAATGAGAAAGCTCCGAACTTGTCTAGGCTTTAGATATGTGCCCATAGACAGTTATGGGAGATGTGCCCCAGAGAACTTGTTCCGGTATTCTTATATGCTTCATGTGCAACCTATGCAACCATTGAATTCTGATTTGCAACTATTATTTATCCCATTCCATGGAGGATCCAAGCCTCTAATATTGTTGCATAAGAACTATGTAGCTAGTAGTAGACCTGGGAAGTGTTTTCAACTAGGAAGAGTGCAGTAGGATGGTTGCACCCTTCTGTGAGAGATAGTTGTTGTTCCAAAGCTTCACCTGAGTGACCTGAAGATAATCATTCACTCTTGACTCTGATTCAACATTCTCACTACTTCATACTTTCACTTTTTGAAGGATTTTATTCCTATATTGTAAGAATCCTAGAGTTGATGTTCTTTATAATTGTGGGATAACATATGTTGATTATTGTTGTTATAAATCTAAGTTAAATGCTATATTATATCCTCAACAACGTGTTAAATATTTGAAATATGTTTGACTTCAAATTCGCGGGCCTCTGAGGCAGTTTGGGAGCCTCCTTCTTCAAGACCAAGACACGAGGACTTCACATAGTGAACCTCTCACATATCACGTGCGATCGTGGGATATTGAAGAATGCCCTTAATTTCGAGAGATATTGACCCAAACTCTTTTTGTTGAAACCCCCTCCCAATACTTAAAACCTCCTCCCCACCCCTTTTTATACCTCAATCCTTATAAACCACCCTACCCACCCCCACCTTAAACCCCTCATCCCCCCAATACTTGCAATATATTGGTTTGATTTTTGATAATTTTAAAACCCACAATATGAACTAACGTGATAGGATATTGGCCAACAAGTGAAGCCCCCGTGTTCAAGACTAGCTCTTTATGCATTCATTTTTTACTATTTTTGTTGCAGTTGGTATTAGAAGCTGCATGTGATTCAAATTTCAAACCCTATCATTTATTAAGGGTCCTTAACATCATGATGAAGACATCCCAATCCCTTTTGCAGAATTCGTGACCATTAACCTTTGTTTGGAAAGTACCGAATGTTAACTAGTTGTGCAGTCCTGGACAACACTAATGTTTATTTGACTTCCAAATCAAGCCCAACCCTCCCTAAACCTATAGATTCGAGCCTCGTTGAGATCACGGATTTAGTTTCCATATACTAGGGAAGTAGACTTTAGCCCTGCCAATGTTCGAAACCTCAATGGTCCCGGTACATTGTGCATAGGATTCTTGAAATCATGCATTTCAGTGGCTATCTTTCCTTGAATTATGAATGGGTATACCTATGATACGTTTTTGCAGACCTGTAATTTACCTTGCAAAGTCAATCCCCGATCTTATGTGAATGAGAGAAGTCCCATTGTGCATTAAAGTTGATTCAGACAATTATAGCTTCATGTCTAACACATAGTTTTTGTTTATTTTATGAATTAGATACTAAGTAGGATCTTCTGCTTGAGCTAGTGTGCCTACGCATCACTTAAGTACATTACATATTTTTATTCTAATAAAATAAATAAATATCAATGTCATAATTTAACACATCATATTTTTAATGATAAATCTGCACATAAATCATTTATACATTAAGTCGATACATAACATATAATATATAATTATGTGTGTGTTCCACAATATATTTACATGTACTAAATTATGGTTTTATACTATGTTTGATGCTTCTAATTTGTAAAGTGAAAATTTGTTGAGTTTATAAATATTTTGTGTATTAAACTAAATTAAATTCAAATTTGTTATTATTGAGTGATATGTTTAAGTCATTGGAAAGAACTATTTATACATTCTCTTTTACATCAAGATAATTAATATAATAAATATACTAATAAATTGATTACATTATGGCAATGATTTTATGGATATGTAATATTTATAGTATGCATTATTATTATTTTCAAAAGAAAAATACATGGATACACCTCATTAATAAACGATAGGCCATAGCAATTATTTACCATGGATATGAAATGGTGTGTCTTTGTAGTTATGTATAGATATATGTATATGAACACGTGTACATATATCTTTGTCCCTTATCCCATAAGTAAGCAACCTCATATATCAATTTGTTTTGTTTTTTTGCTAAATCTTGATATTAAAATTAGATTATTATTTTTAAAGTATTCAATTGAAAATATACAACATTGGATGCTAACACTTTTATTTTGTTAGCAATGCCAAGCATGAAAGAAACATTCATAAACATTAAGTCATTATTTAGACTTTTATTTTGTCTTTTCCATGCTCTTTCTCCCTTCATACCCTTCTCAATATTAGATTTCAGGCTCCTCCATTCGTATATAATCATACAAAATACCATTGAATGGACCCGTGGCCTCCTTTTGTGTGAAAAAGACCGTATTCTCTCCTTCTACTAACAAATTGGGGTTTACTTCTACACTAAAAATTCCATGATCTCCATGGCTTCCATGTCGAGCTATTGCATTGTCTTGCCCAATTACATTTGTCTGGAAATGAGGTGGGACTACTTTGATATTATTGAATCGTACCTGTCATTAAAACAAATAAAAAATGTCAAATATGATAATTAAAGAAAAATTAAATTAAATAATTAAATAATTAAGAAAGAAAGATACCTGAAGCATAGCACGTGTTGAAGATGCAATTCCTATATACAATGTATAAGATCCACTTTGTTTAATATTATTAAGTTGAAATTTGATTTGCCATGTCGTTGCTTGATATGTCCCATCATTTCTCTTCCTACACAATTACAAAATATCCCTTTATTAAAAATTAAATTCCAAACAATTTTAAAGACTACATAAATTGATAATATAGAGTTTTGGAGTATAATTCCTAAAATAATATAATAGAACCTATATGCTCACTAATTTGGAAAATAAAACATAACAATTAAAATAAAACGGTAAGAGTCACAATCAAAAATACCTTTAAATATGGCCATTTTTTACAACGAAAACTTGCACTTAGAAAAAATTAAATATTCTCTCATCATAAAATATGACATTTAAAATAAAACGATAAGCATCACAATAAAAAATACCTTCGAATATGCGCATTTTCTATAACCAAAACTTGCACTTAGAAAAAGGTTAAATATCCTCTCCTCATATTTTATTTTAATTTATTATGCAATATGAAGTAAGGTTAAATAGTCTCTCTTCCTTGTACTTTTTTAATTTAGTATGCAATATGAGAGTGTATATTATTATATGAAAATACATTTTAAATGGTCATATATTGTAATATATATGAATCAATATGGCTAGTGTAACATTTATAGGTTTATATTGTATGATATGTGATATGATAATATTAAAATAAATAATCAAAATAAAAATGTTAAATAAAAATAAAAATTATATATAAGTTTTTTTATTAGTGTTTTATTATGCATTTGATTCTACTCTTATCTATTATATTGGTGAGTGATTAAGCTCTTTTGTGTTTTGTGTTTGTAAGAGACATATTTTCTTCGAAGTATGTATGAGACTTTTGTATATGACACTTTTTTGCATGGAGGGGTTGTACTTGAGAATATATGGTGATGAGTAATGTGAGTTCTCCACATCTTTATTTGGTGTGTGAGATTCTCTCTCTTTCTCTCTCTCTCTCTCTCTCTCTCTCACACACACACACACACACATACACAACCATGAGTCATCGCTCAGCTCTCTCTCTCTCTCTCATACACACAACCATGAGCCATTGCCCATGATTTTCTTCTACAAATTCCATGCTTAGAGTATATTTGCTGCTATATTTATCTCGACTTAGAGAATCCATGAATTGATGCTTGTCAACCTGTCTTTAATAAATATGGATCATATAAATGAAACTAGCTATGCAACCTATGGCTATTACTAACTCTCAATGGCTAATGGTGAGAAGAGAAAGGATTACAAGGTCATATCCTACCCATTCCCCTATAGGGCCTCCCCTTCCTTATAGATAGGAGAAAGGGAAGGTAGGTAAGAGGTCCCTCCCTTACAACTAATTGACTAATAATATTCTTCCCTAACAACTATCTAAGGATATTGATTGGATTTATTTTTTCCCTTCTCTTTCCATAGTTATCAAGAAATATTGTAAAACATATAGATCATTCTCGATAAAATACTTTATAGTGTAACAAGTGAAAGGGAGGAGAGTTATTCTACTTGGTATAAAAGTAATGGTATTGAAGGGGACAATATTTCTTCCCTTCTTGGTAGGGTAATTAATGGGGACTATTACCTTACCCTTACTTTTACTGCTTATCCTTTCCTTTCCTTAAGCCTAAGGGAACCTAACTAACATAATCAATGAGGTAATCTAGCCACTAATCCTAGGCACTAACAAGGTAGCCTATATCTATGTCCTTGGCAAGTGTTCATATGAATATCAATTACTAACTATATATGGATCCTATTCTTACTAATAGGTATTAACGATGTTGTTTAATGTTTTAGTGTGCCCTTGAGCCCACGGGGCGTAGAATAGACGGTGAATGGATGTATTGTTAAGGCACTCCTTGCGTAAGGTCTTTGTTTTGAAACTCTGTGGGTGTGAGCCTTGCAAAAAAAAAATTAGCATGCCCCCCACAAACAAAATATAAGGCTAAGTGGTAGTGTATCCACAACAATCTATCTATGGTCTCCTTGCTTCCTTACATGGCTTATCACATTGTAAGTTGTATCCTATAGATGCTTTAGTGAGTATGAGCTATAGGTGGGTGGCTTCATCTACAAAATGACCCTCATACTTCTAGAAGCCTTTCTAGAGTCAAAGCTAAAGTGGAGATTATGACAGTCAAATGGACCTTGATTGATTAAGTAATTGATGGTATCTAGAAGTCAGTTTCAATTGTGGGTTTACTTCAATCGATCATCAAAGAAATTGGTTCAAGCAATATAATTCTATTTTAGTTGATTGTAGTCAACGTGTAACAATGAGCAAAGAAGCTTGACTACCATTCTAAAGATGGTTTTTATAAGAATGATAAGTTTTATATACCAATTGGAGAATGTAGAACTAAGTTCTTAAGAGAAGTACACGCTTACAAAGTTGTTGGGCATTTTGGAGCTAGAAAGACCTTATTAAAACGACAAAGGTATGTATATTGGGTATACATGTCGACTAATGTTGCTAAATTTATCCATGCATGTGCATTTTTTATATGCGAAAGCCTACTAATAGGAAAATCATTGTGTTTATATATTCCTTTTCCTATACCAAGTTGACTACGGGAGACCATATCAATGGATATCCTTAAAGGGTTACTAAATACCAAACATGGGTTTGATTACTTATTTGACATTAGTCAACAGATTCAACAAGATGGGGAACCTATTCCTTGTAAGAAGACTATGCTTGGAGAAGAATGAGCTAATTTGTTTCTTAAAAGATATAGGTGCATTATGGATGTTCTAAATCCACTATTTCCAACAAAGGTAGCAAATATCTAGGTCAAGTTTGGAAAGTGTTATGGGATATGATGGAATTAAAGAAAATATGGGACTAAACTCTGCCAAATAAGAAAACATGTGCTTCTTAAGTTGGAAATTCATTAACCAATATAATTTCAAAAAATATAGTCAATCATGATCATTAAGTTGAACATATAAAATTCATAGATGATTCCATGTCATGTTTCTATTTGATAATATTTAGCCATATATACCTCTCCCCTTAATTAAGATCTTAATGGTATTGCCTTGAGATATGATCAATAAATTTGAAACATTCCATATAGAATATTTTATATCATTACTGTATAATATCTATCATTTATTTATTGCACTTACATTGATATTATATAATAATAATAATGTCTATTTTTATTATATCTTGATAATATATGTTTAAACACTAATATTGTATTATATATCACTATTATATAGTTATTAAAATATATTTATTCATTTATAATATTATTAGTTATATATTATAACTATTATTATCCTATATTATTAATAAAAAATTACTAAGCCCAAAATAAATCATATTAAACCAAAAAAATATGAAATCATTTACTCATTCTTTCATAACTTTTGATACTAACTTCCATTTGGGCACTTTTTATTTTATTTTTTCAAGCTAAGCTAATAGGATTGAGAATATGTTAAAGAAAAAATAAATAGAGTTAAGCACTAACAAATTATACTAATAAAACAATATAATAGAGTATTATGATAAAATATATAAATTAGAGTAATACGATAATAATAATAAAATTTATAAATGTTGGTAGCGCAAAGTAAGTGGTAATGTTGAAATGTTGTAAATAGAAAGTCTCATATTTAAATCCTGGCCCACCTATGGTGAGTACGAGTAGGTTGCGGATTCCCCTAATAAAAAGGACAAAAAAAATCCATGGTGAGTATGAATCTTGCTCCAAATCATAAAATTGTTCATTTATGTGTTCTTGAATATGCTCTTGTTACGTTCTTTCCAAGTTTCCCACAAGAGGAAGCCAAGGAATATTTGGGAGGCGCGATTTAAAATGGGATTTAGAAAAACTCCCATTCTCCATTGTTCTATGGTTGATTTTACACTGTCCTTGTCTCTATGCGTTTATCTAAAGAGGGTCGCACCATGATCCCATAGAGCTGAGACAAAGAACATTGATTCATTAGACGCTCCATGGTTACCTCTTCTGCTCTGCAAAGGTGTCATAAAAAAGGGCCTTCAAAACCTCTTCGAATGAGTTGGTCCCCTGTTAAAATTTTATTCCTGGTTACCAACCATAGAAAGATGGATACTTTTGGCCATAAATTATGTTCCATATTTTCTCCCATATGGGTTCAGTGTCTTCTTTACGGAATTCAACAATTGCAGACTAAGCTTTGCTTAGAGAGAAACAACCTTCAGCTTTGTGTCCTCATCGTAGCTTGTCTGGTCTAGCTTTAATTCTTATTCTTCTCTTTTGAGGTTCTGTCCAAAAGCCCTCCCAATTCAGTTTCTCTAGAACGTTTGGCCATTGTGCTTTGGGTAGCCAATTTCTCCATCCTGTTCCAGAATTTCTTGAGTCCCGGTATTGGTTGACCTTTGTTTTATTACACTCTTGAATATGGGATTTGAGGTCTTAAGTGTCTGGTTGGTCTTGGAGTTTGGGAAGTGGCTGCCATGCACAATCCCAGAAAAGTGTGGCATCACCATTTCTAATTTCCCGGAACAATGATTTTGGATTATGATTATATTCTGCCAAACAATATTCCAAATTAGAAAGCCATTCCGGATCCCATCCTTCCTGATTAATTCTTTGTCATTTGTGTCCAATGCATATTTTCTCTTCTAGATTTTTCTCCACAAGGTTTAATTCTTTGTCATTTGTGTCCAATGCATATTTTCTCTTCTAGATTTTTCTCCACAAGGTTTAATTCTTTGTCATTTGTGTCCAATGCATATTTCTCTTCTAGATTTTTCTCCACAAGGTTTGTTTGTTTGGTTAACCATCCCACCAAGTCTTTGCTCCCAAGGCATTGTTTTCTTTTCTGGGTATCTGAGACCTGAGACCCCTGCGGATTTGGGAAGGTAGACTGTGTTCCACGCCACCATGGCCCATTTCCTTAATAGATTTGCAACAACCCCATAAGAGGTTCGTTGGAGATTCATGATGGCTTTAAGGATGTACTTAGAGGCAGCAAGGAGCGAGAAAAGATAGAGGGGCATAGATTGAAGAATTGATTTGACGAGGGTCAATCAACATGCCAGATTGAGGGATCGAAAGGTCCAGCTGGATAGTAGTTTGTTTTTGTTTTTTTAATCTTTGAGAGGAGTTCTTCTGAATAGGCATTGTAGAGGGCATTCTCAACTAAGGGGTTAAGTATTTGTACATAGGAGAGCTTCTCTTTAAACCAAGCATTTCGATAGAATTTGTATTGAACAACAAGAGGGGTGTTGAAGAAAAAAATTGAGACTTAACTAGTTTAATGGAAGCGCCTAAACAGGTTGAGAATCTTCTTGATGGTATGAATTTGTCTGCTTGCATGGTCACCTTGATGTTTTTATTCACTCCTTCAACCACAAGAATAAATAGAAATGGAGACAAAGAATCCCCTTGCTTGAGAAGGTGAGAAGGTGGACGACAAGGATCCATTGACCAGGATTGAAAAGAAGGTTGTCGAGAGAGGTGAGAGAATCCATGCAGTCCAAAGTCCTAGAAAAGTCAAAATAGTTAGAATTTATTTTATGTAGTGCCAACTTATTTTATGAATAGCTTTGGACATATCTAACTTCAACAACATACCTCGCATCTTGGATACGTTTAATGAGTTAATAGTTTCATGGGAAAGGATGATTTCATCCACGTTTTACCTACCCTCAATGTATCATGTATGCTCTAGAGATGGCATTAGAGGCTTTAATTTGTTGGCAATAACTTTGTTTATGAGTTTGTAAATAACATTGCAGAAGAAAATTGGTCAAAATTTGCTTGGGACATTGGCTTTTTCCTCTTTAGGTATTAAAGTAAGAAAAGTAGCATTGAGTACTCGGAGGACTTATAAGAGACATTTAGATTCCTCTATAACAACCCAGACATTAGTTTTGATGACAAACCAATAAGAATGAAAGAAGTTTGTTGTAAACCCATTGGGTTAGAGAGATTTGCCAATAGACATTTCCATAACTAGTCGTTCGGCTTCTTGCATGGTGATTTCTCTTAGAAGGTTGTCGTTTTGCTCGTCAATAACTAGTGTTGGGATGTGTTGAGCTATTCGATGAATAGCTTCTAGATGATAAAACGAGACAATCTCTCTTTCAATGTCCTCCTCTTTTTTCCTTTGTGATCATTCTCTATTGGATTTGATGCATATTGGATTATATTTCCCAATTTGCTTTGAAGATGTCTCCAAACACTTAATGCTGTCAAAATTTATATATAAGGGTTTCTATGTTTGCTTTCATGTTTCACCACTAGTTGGTTAGATTTCACTAATCTTCCATCCATCTTGTTGGGCCAATTTGTAAAAAAATGAGAAAATAAAGGCAATTCAAAACATTTTTTAAGGTATTTTCAGCTATTTTTAACTTATTTTGAGTTTTTTTATGTATAAAAATGATATTATTTAATATTATTTTCCATAAAGTGATGATTCTCATAAACTCAATAAAAAGTATATCATACATTTGTAATTAACATATTAAAAACATAATATTTAATCTGAAAATAAAATATTAAAGTCAAAATATTAAAAAAAAAATTTATCAAAAAATTGTGAAATTTGACATTTTCTTCAACAACATAAAACTAATCAAGAATATCAAAAACTCTTTTTCAACAATCCAAATACTTACATTTTGTTTTTTAATTTACACTGAGTTGAAAAAACCACCTAAAATATTTAAACATCATAAAAAAAAGAGAGTATATAATAATAATAAAAACATAAGTTAAAAAAAAACATATGAAAAAATATATAACTTTTAAACAAAACAACATGTGATAAATATACAAAAATTTTAGACAAATATATATTCACAAAATAATAAAGAAAATTTAGATAATATAAAGGTATAATAAAGAAAGTTTAAATAGTATAAAGGTATGCAAAAGCCACAAATTATTTCATATTTTATAGCGTTTTATAGTTTAATTTTATATTTTATAATTTATATTGTTTTACATTTTATACATTATTTTAAAATATTACAAAAAAAATTGCTATTAAAAATTGTGAAATTTGACATTTTTTTTAACAATATAAAACTAATCAAAAATATCAAAAACTCATTTTTAACAATGAATATATTACATTTTGTTTTTTTAATTTACAATAAGTTGAAAAAACCATGTAAAAACATTCAAACATTATAAAAAAAAGATAAAGCAAATATATAATAATAATAAAAACATAAGTTAAAAAAAAACATATGAAAAAATACATAACTTTTATACTAGTTTTAAACATATTAACAAAATAATAAAAAAGTTTAAATAGTATAAAGAAATGGCTCAGAATATCCCTCCTCACCCCTTATATATGCTGCTTATGCAAAAGCCACAAAACCTTTTAAGATTTTGTTTTTATTTTTATTATTTTTATTTGGTTTTAAAAATATTTTTATACAAACATATTATTTTGTTTTTTTAATATTGTTTCATATTTTATGTTGTTTTATAGTTTAAGTTTTATATTTTATATTTTATATTGTTTTACAATATATATATATATATAGTAAATTAAAAGCTTATCTATTTTTTCATTGCACTTATGCAAGTACGGTATAGAACCAAGTTATAAGCAAGTTGGACCCTTCCACAAGTTCAGTTGAGGATTCTTTAGAACACGGAGTGAAAAACTGGTGGAACAATGAAAGGGTATGTCAACATGAAGCGTTGCCAACCCTTTTTGTTTTCACTATTTGAGAAACAAGGAATAGAGCAATATTCAAAAACATTTGGACCTCCACAGAATTAACAGTCTATGTGCTCTTGCAGAAAATAATGGAACATCAAACGACACCAAAACAAACGCCAAAGAGAGTGTTCAAATCGCCAATCATAGACAAAAACACTCATTGGGCTTATTTTGATGGAGCAAGCCAAGGGGATCCTCCCTTGGGAGGAGCTGGAGGTATTCTTTCCCTAAATGGAACAACAAAGACAGAGATTATCTTTGCCACAGGACAAAGAACAAACAACAAGGCATAATTATCAGCTTTATGGCCAGTCCTTCGAATAGCAACAAATAATCATGTTCGAAACTTTCATCTCTTTGATGACTCTAAAATGACCATAGATTGGGCAAATGGACAGGAGACTAATGCACCTCATCTTCAGCATTTGGTTAAGAGCAATCAAAGATCAAATGCAAAATTTCGACACAATATCCTTTCAACATATTTACAGAGAACTAAATGCTGATGTAGACAAATTGTCCAAAGAGGCATTATTGCTACCTCCAGGGTTAATGGAGATAAAAGAATATGCAGAAAATCTTTTAATAATCAATATGTAAGGTTATGAACCTACAAAATTTATGGGATACTTTTTGGTAGGACTCGAAAGAGCAAATTTTGAACCATTCGGGCAAGTGCATGCTTTTTTGGTGATTTATGTGTGTCGTGCGACAATTTATGAATGCCTTTGTTAGCGAGTTAAAGACCGTTTGGGACTTTTTTATGTAAGCCTCAAAAAGGCAGTCCATGTTTATATAGTGAGAATAAAACGATTTTTTTCCTTGGAAATATATATATATATATTAAATATTACAAAAAAATCTTATCAAAAAATTGTGAAATTTTGCATTCTCCTTAACAATATAAAACTAATAAATAACATCAAAAACTTATTTTTAACAATCGTATACTTACATTTTGTTTTTTAATTTACAATAAGTTGAAAAAATAAACTATGTAAAAACATTTAAACATCATAAAAATGGAAAAACAAATATATAATAATAATAAAAACATAAGTTAAAAAAAAAAAAAAAAAAAAAAAAAAACATAAGTTAAAAAAAAAAAAAAAACCATATCAAAAAATATATAACTTTTAAACAAAAACAATGTGAAAAATATGTATAAGTTTTAACAAATGCATATAAACATAATAATAAAGAAAGCTTAAATAATATAAAGGAATGACGCAATCAATCCCCTTAAGAACTTACTTGCTCCTTATATGTATGCTTATGCAAAAGTCACAAAATCTTTTAAGCTTTTATTTTTATTTTTATTTTTTCTTTGGTTTTTTAAATATGTTATTATATTAATGTATAATTTGGTTTTTTTAATACAATTTCATATTTTATGTTTTTTTTTTTTTAACTGCACAGTATATTATATTACAGGGGCAAAAAATCACATCCAAAAACTCATGACTGTCTGAAGTTGAAAGAGGTCAAGCCTCCTTCAGAGCCTCTCAAAAAATAAGACATCTGTCTATCCAGATTCATACTGATAATGTTTAAGACTAAAGGTACTGTCTATGATTGATAAACAAAGAGACTGGGTTGCATAGAACCATTAATGCCATACAAAAACTTCGGTAAACCAGTAGAGCCCAACTAATTATAAAAAATGACATGTAGTAAAACTTAGAAAAAAACATAAACTGTATCCAAAAGCCTGCGAGAGACGGAACCAAAAAAAAACCTATTCAGAACGAACATTAAGCTGAGGGTAATTCTTCAGTGATGGGGCAGGCCCATCGTTCCTCCTGTGACACAGTAGGCAAGTTTGTGGAAACAGATGGTGCAAGAGTCAGCGGTGGATGATGCTCTGTTTGCGGGGTCGGCGAGTCCTTCTGTCGTTTGAAAAGAGGTTCCACTGTAGATGGAACCGGGAACGGTTTAGCACGTGGCATTTCGGAAGAGCCACTTGTTGCACTACCGTTTCTCCCAAGACTGGTTATGGCACGACCACTCATTTCGCTGCCACTAGCACCGCTACCCTGTGCGCCTCCCCACGAGTTATGGACGTTTAATCTTGAAATACTTGTCGTTCCTTTCCAAAAAAAGGTTTTATCCATGGCTGTCAGCTGAGCATCAATCTCAACAATTTTAGTCTTCATGGAGTGAACCGCAATCCTGGCCTCCGCCCAATTACTGAGCATATCCTCTGCTAAATTACAGAGCATGTTTTTCAACATCCAGTAATGATTTATATTACCACCTTCCTCTCTTGTCGAAAGCTTACGGTTCAGCACCTTGTTCTCCCATGCTTCCACCAGGACACAAACCCTCGCTGAAATGTGCGGTTCATAGTCCGCTGGGATGGGAGCACTGCAGCCCCTCTGGGATTTGGCTCTCCCCGAATTGGCTCGCCTAGGGGTACCTCGCTGGCGAGACATGGTCGCAGAAATGAGCATGAAACCAATATGCAGAGGGGCAAAATCTACGTCGCGGGCTTTAGAACACGCAGCAACAGCAGCAAGTCTGTGAACCTCCACCCTGAGTTCAAGCCTAATGTAGCTATCCTCCATATCATAATACACGCTGTGAAGCTGAGTTAATCGCCTGTCAATCGCCACTAAACCTTGCAGACAGGCCATGAATGAGCATAGGACATCGTACCTCTTCCAGCTCTGATCGCATGCTTCGACGTGACTTGGGAAATTTCTTCAGAGCTCAGAGGATCCTACGTAGGTTGACGGCGGTCCTGAGCCGGGTGGTGAGAAGTCGTCTTAACACGAGCCAAGATCGGTGGTCGGAGAACAGGCCGGGTGTCGTCGAAGTTCGCCGGATAAGAGATGTCGGGCATGTTATTCGCGTCCAGGCAAAACCGAGCATCGCTGACAGCTTGAGTCGGTGGAAGTAGAGTAGGGCACGTGTCACTAGAGTCAGTCGGATAGTTGTCCTCGCTATTGACACCCGCATCTGGGCACAGTTTCATATTTTATGTTGTTTAATAGTTTAAGTTTTATATTTTATAACTTATATTGTTTTACATTATATATATATATTTTTAAATATTACAACACATATAGCATCAAAAAATTGTGAAAATTGACATTTTCATCAACAACATAAAACTAATCAAAAATATCAAAAATTTATTATTAACAATTGATATACTTACATTAAAGGGAGAATCACCCCCTTTAAGAACTTATTCACCCCATATATATATTGCTTATGCAAAAGCCACAAAACCTTTTAAGATTTTGTATTTTTATTATTTTTTGAAATATTTTGTTATTTTTCACTTTTTGTTTTTTTATATTGTTTTGTGTTTGTTGTGGTATTTTTTTTTTAATTATTATTTTTTTAAATGTTTTGTTATAGTTTTAAAGTGAGTGTAAATTTTATATTTTATGTTCTATATTTTCAATTTAGTTGTATTTTGATGTTTTTTATAATTTTTTTTTGTTAGTTGGTTGTTTTTAATGTGTTTAATGTCTTTTTTGAATTTTTGCATTTTTTATTTTAGTTTTTGAGTTTTGGTTCAAGAGTGTGCTCCTCTTGTCAGAAATTCCTTTATTTGATATGGAAAGAGTTGTCTAATAATTTCTTAAATAATTTTTGTTTAAAATAGTGCAATTTTTATATTGTGTTACTAAGAGGTTTAATAAATACAATTTCAAATTACTATAAAATGATATAGTTATGTCTTTTTTTTAAATAGTGTGCTATCAGTAGAATCAATTTTCAATTTGAGTCTTGATTATAAGGTTATTGTAAATAAAAATAAGGATTGTTTTAGTCCATGTCCATATTTTTAGACCCCCCCCAAAAAGTGGTGCTAAGCACCATTTTTTGATTTGGATGTGTTTTTTGGTGTTTTTTTTCACAAAATAGGAGTTTTTATGGCTAGAGTTCTCGTTTTGAGTATAAAGATCTCGTCAAGTTGTATAACATGTTTACAATGACTTGATAGCTAAAGCATATGGATTCAGGTATGCCAATTGATACATTCATGTAGACACAAATCCGAGCATATGATGTGTATCAACCCTACGTGATTACTTCTGAGATTCTAATAAAGGGTTTGAGGGTGTTACCGATTCCTTCTAGCGTCTCCTCATCCCATTACTCGTGTGATAGAGAGTATAGACTAATGGTTGAGTGCAAGTTAACGAGGGTCACTTTTGGTAGGTTAGCTGCAATAGAAAACTGAAAAATCAAGCATCCCTCAACTTAATTGTATATTTTGAGATACTTACACAAAATATCTTGCTTTGAGTAAATAAAATTAAATGTAGAAAATTGAATCACGTTTCCAAATATATAAGTTTTATGTATTGAAATTTTTTATAACTATGTCAAGTTTCATTTTTTCTAACAACCACTTTTTATATTTTAGGCAAATGATAAGGTATATGTTTTTGTGGGTGCAGCCTTTGAGAGCCTAAATGGTGGTTTCAAGATACAAAATTTTTTGCAAGCATGTACAGAACATATAGCACTAGTGCAGCGCTATTTTTCGAAAATAAAATTAGTAATTTTTAATATTTTTAATTATAATCTAAGTGATCATTCCTCGAAAATGGTACGTCTTTTGTGGGTGCATCCTTCAAAGGTTTGAATGAAATAATCATGAAATGGGTTTTTTATAAAATGTAGAGGTCGGTGTCTTCTAGTGCACCATATAATTTATTTTTAAAACGATTAAGAATTGAAAAAGTTATGGAAAAAACACTAACAACATGTTTTTTGAGTTAAGGAGTTAGGACACAATAGAAATTGAAAACAAATAGGAAAATGTAATATTTTTTAATAAAAAATACATATTTAGAATTTGCAGAAAAAATGTTATTTATGTTTAAGATTTCGTCCAAAATGATTGTGTGTAGCATACTGTAATGAGTGCATAAACAATGACTTCTTCAGAAAATGGAAGAAATGCCCAATTAACTATGGTTTATCATATACCATAGCACAAGTTTGGTAAGCAAACTCCAAACCATACACATAGGACTATTGGTGACATGCAAGCAAGTGAATTGTTGGCATGTTTAAATTCAAATTACATCTCCCACCCTTGTAGAATTGGAAAACACATGCACGTTATAGAACTGCAAAACGCATGCGCGTTATAGAACTACAAAACGCGTACTCTTCCACCCTCGTAGAATTGGAAAACGCATGCATGTTATAGAACTACAAAATGCGTGCGCGTTATAGAACTAGTATGCGTTATGTAGTTCTATAACACACGCGTTTTGTAGAGCTAAAAATCTAGAACTACATGAAATTTATCAAATGTATGGATAATAGTTTAGAGGGGGTGGAAGGGTCAAGGGCCTAGGAGGATGTTGAAAGTTTAGGTGGGAATGGTTAATAGTTGAGAGGGGGTGGGGAAGGGTCAAGGTCCTAGGAGGATGTTGTAAATTCAAGTGGAGAAAGATGAATGGAATGGAAACATTATGGGTTACAAAAGTGAAGGGGAGTGGGGATTGAAATAATTATTAGGAGGAGAAGAGGTGTTGAAGACATATAGGATTAGAAGCAGTACACAAGACTTAAGTGACGAAGGGGGATAAGGTGGAGGGGAGGAAGTGGGTTATGGTTTGATGAGAGAGAGGATTGGTGAATGGAAAGGTGGATATCGAGTATTAGAGGAGGAATAGGAAGTGTTGGAGGAGAGAGGCGAAGGAGGGGGAAATTGAAAAGATGGGATGAGATGCGATAAAACAGAGAAAATTGGTCATAATGAGGTAGGGGGTTGAGGACAAAGGATAAGTTGAAAACATAAAAGGAGAGAGAGAGAGAGACAATGATGTGGAGAGAGTGTAGGAGAGAATTAGATAGAGAGAGAGGGATGGAGATAGATTGAAGGAAAGAGATATTGAGGGAGCGATAGAAGGTGTGTGTGTGAGGGGTGACAGGGATAGGTTCACACATGTAGAGAGAGAGAGAGAGAGATGGTGTCAAAGACAGAGGGTGGAAGGTTGAGAGATGGAGAGAGAGGGAGGCTGTGAAAGAGAGAAACATGGAGTGAGGGTGAAAAGAGATAGAGAGGGAGGGATATAAGTTGAGAGAGAGAGAGAGATAATGGCACAGAGTGTTGGTAATTAAGGGATAAGGGAAGGAGATATTGATAGAGGGAGGTAAATAGAAGGTAGAGAGAGAGGGAGTCACAGAGGGAGTTTGTGAGAGAAGGGGGGACACGCACACACACACACAAAAAAAAAATTATGTGGGAGAGAGGGGGATGGGTGAGCAACAGAGGGAGAGGGGGAGGGGTGAGAAATAGAGAGAGAGTGATGGAGGGAAGGATAGTGAGGGAGGTATAGAGAAGGTGGAGAGAGATTATGAGATACAGGAAGTGAGAGAGGGACACACACACACACACACATAGATTGTGTGGGAGAGAAGGAGGGAAAGGTGAGAAATAAAGAGGGAGGGGGGTGAATGATATAGAGAGTGATATGGAGGGAGGGATAGTGAGGGAGGTATATAGAAGGTGGAGAGAGACTATGAGAGAGGGGGGGTGAGGGAGGGGGACACACACACACACACAAAGAGAGAAAGAGAGGGGGGAGGGGTGAGTGATAGAGAGAGAGGGGTGGAGGGAGGGATAGTGAGGGAGGTATATTAAAGGTGGAGATAGGTTATGAGAGAGGGGGAATGAGGGAGGGGGACACACACACACACACACACATATATAT
The DNA here is from genome assembly GCA_001517045.1 of Pseudotsuga menziesii. Classification (NCBI taxonomy): domain Eukaryota; kingdom Viridiplantae; phylum Streptophyta; class Pinopsida; order Pinales; family Pinaceae; genus Pseudotsuga; species Pseudotsuga menziesii. Next base: position 10,690 of record LPNX010099025.1, on the reverse strand, counting down.
ATAGAGGGAGAGATAGGTTGTGTGGGAGAGAGATGGGGGAGGGGGGAGAAAGAAAGAGAGAGAGTGATGTAGGGAGGGATAGTGAGGGAGGTATAAATAAGGTGGAGAGAGGTTTTGAGAGATGGGGAGTGAGGGAGGGACACACACATATATATATATATATAGAGAGAGAGAGATGGAAATACAAAGGCAGGGAGGGCCAGTGAGTAAGGCCTAATAGAGGTATAGTGAGTAAGGCACATGTGTATCCATAGATGCCAAAAATATTATTTAGGGATGGAGTCTTGGATTTCCTCCCTTGACCTTGTTGAGGCCTTAATACCCATATCTAATGCTCAAAACCTCTTAAAGGCATGTGCATATTTTCTTGGAGACCAAGCATACCTTGAGTAGGTCATTTGTGGTGCTTCAAGGAATTTTTCATTAACATGGGTGCCTCAAATATTCCATTATTGCCTAAGGAATGAGCATGTTCCCTCAATCATGTCTCAGAGGTCCCATACCTGCTGCTCAAAACCACTTAATTCTACTAACATCCATATTCATAGTCCAAATATATCTATGAGATGCCATGTGTGATTGTTTAAGGCATCATTCCTATCCCTAGATGCATAGAAGCTTTAGTTAGGGCCTAAGGCCATAGTTTCCTCCCCTGACCATGTCCATGGCCTTGAGATACGTACCTAGTGCTCAACAAATGATGATGGAATGCATATCCTGATTAAGATTCAAATGATTCACATCCAATGTCATGTGTGGTGGTTGGAGGCATCAATTTTGGCCCTAAATAGTTAACAACTTCCTTTAAGGCCTAAGGACCAAGTGTTCCCCCCTACCCATGTGAAGGGACCTAATATCTGTACTTAGTGCTAAAAATATTCTAATGGAACTAGTATCCCCATATCAAAGTAAATGAAACCATGGAAGGATCTATTGAGGTTCTTCAACACATCATTCTTGGCTCTAGATGGATAGAAGCACCTTCTAGGAGCTAAGTCCTAGGTTTCCTCCCTTATTATGTCTAAGGTCCCAAGACACATACATAGTACTTAGAAACCCCTAATGGTTCCTGTATCCCCTTTCAAAACAAAAATATCAACATGAGAGGTCATCTATGGTGATTCAAGGTGTCATTCATGGACCTTGAGCCCTAAAAGCTAGTTTACAACCTAAAACTAAAGTTGTATGTACTAACCATGATTAACACCTTATCCTCCATATCTAATGGTAAAAAAATCCTAATCATGGCCATATCCCAACTTAAAGGTTGAGGACACCCTTAAGAGATCATGTGTGTTTGTTCGAGGTGTTGTTCTTGGCTCTATACGTCTATAAGATTCCTTTAGGGCCTAAGGACTAGGTTTCCTCCCTCAACCATGTCTACGGATATGTTTCTAGTGCTAAGAGAATTCTAATGCACTGCATATTCTCTCTTAGATGCAAAATATCACATACGGAGGTCCTATGTGCAGGTTCGATGCCTTGTTCATGGACCTCAATCCTTTAAAGCTACCTTTAGGAAATAATTTTGAGTTTCCTCCCTCAAGCTTGCTCAAGGGACTATGAACCAAACTTAGTTCTTAAAACCTCCTAATGGTGTACATATTACAACATTAAGAAAAATTATGCTCTTGGGAGGTTAGGAATGGTTGTTTGAGATGTTGTTCTTGATGACGCTAAAATATTACTATAGATCCTAAGTCTTGATGATGCAAATTATTGTTTTTATTCATTTTCCTAGCCATGCACTAAAACTATTTTTTTGTGATTCTCCATAACGCGCACGTGTTATGCTTCTCTAAAATGCGTGCACATTTTGCTTCTCCAAAACGTGTGTGCATTTTGTTTCTCCATAATGCGTGCGCGTTTTATAACTATAAAACGTGTGCCCATTTTGTAACTATAAAACGCGTGCACATTTTGCCCAGCCTAACCTGTCTGTCATATGACATGTCAGGCTTGAGATTAACCAAACCAGGCATTACATAACGTGAGTGCGTTGTGTTTTTATGTATCATGAGCGTGTTTCCAAAAAGTAGGATTGCATCTAAAAGGTCCCCCAACTTCTTGCACACACCCTAATCCAAACCAGTGCAACAATAAAATCTTATTTCTTGGGGCTAAAATTTTCAGTCCAAAATATTAAATATAATCCTGTAGAGTAAAAGAAGTATGGGCAATTTTCAAAGACCCTTTCTTAGTCCTCTACACTGATAAATATTGTAGTAAAAAATTGTTTGGATCCCAACTTGAGTTTTACATGCCCTTTAGATTTCCATCTAGTGTTGATCCACCAGACTAGGGATTTTTTATAGGCCAAAATCCCATGAACATGTCAATCATAGCATGATCCTATAAATTCTGAATATACCCGTGTTGAGGCTTGGAAATTCGCAGGCGACAACAGAAAGGGATTCTCCCCAATCAACGTTCCCAACTAGCCCGTTGACTGTTTGGAATAGGGAATCCGTCCGGTTTACGGTCCGGCTACCGTAGGTCAAAGTAACTACGAGGGTTTACCGGTTGCGGCCCGGTCCACCGGAATTTGTATTTTGACTTAATGTATGCAATGCACATGCCTATCTTAAACATGCAGGGTGATAAAAATGTAAGGAACGACACAATGTGCTGTGCAGGTTCTTACCTCTCGTCTTAGGTTCTCGAACATCCAAACCACATATGCAACTATGAAGTAAACAAGTAACTATCTAAACACCTAACTACCTATCCCCGGGGAGCTAGAAAATGATTATTAATGAGTAATGCATTATCTCCATGTATAATAAACCAAATTACAGATAGCTGATATTTACGTTTACAACACATGAACAAGAAAATATTCTAACAATCAGATAGCTAACTGTTATATGAGCCACAAGCATTACTCTGAGTGAACTTTCCACACAATGAATCAGAAACCATTTAACAAGACATAGGTCATGAAGTTAGAACGATCTCACAAATTGTGGACACACGCTGAAAAATAAAGTAGTTCATCTTTCCGCCATCCATTTGTTAGCATTTGGAAACTTCACATCTCTTTCTCCAACAGGCAAACTAAAATCTTTATTGCAAAAGGAAGTAGTTCTTCTTACAATAGGTCCTCCAGTATTACTGGGAAAAAGCCCTGTCATTATCTATGTCTCCTACTTTTATACAAAATGCAAGAAATGGTTGGGCTGCCCAAAGGGACCTTTGGGCATCCCAACCCTTGGTCTTCCTAACACTTCCCCTTTTCCCAAAAACTTTTACAAATATTTTACAATATTACAATGACCGATTTCTCACTAAGAGGGCCCCGCTTGACTCTCTAGGAACTTCTTCCACGCTGCAGCTTCACTGGCGAGATCTTCAAAAGAGTTGGGCTCCAAGAATTGGATATTAATCTCAAACTTTTCAACCTTTCTATTGATGGCCTCGACCCTGGTTGCATTTAGTCTCACCTCTTCTTCTAGGAGCTGCAAACAAACGGCTGTATGGCCTATTTCAATCTTCAGGGTTTGTTCATCAATGGCTTTGATGCATTGTACTTTGGCCTCCTCCTCTTGTTGTCTTCTCTGCAACATTTCTATAAATGAGTCATGATCTGGGAACTCGTGTAGCCTTTGCTCAGCTTCTACTTGACACCGGTTGTAAATGACTAAGGCTCTCCTGAAAAATTCGGTGCAAAGCCCCTTTGTTTTCTGGACAGTTTTCTTGAAGTCCTCTGTAGTAGTGATAGCGAACTCCATCAAGTCATAATCTCGCTGAAGGGTTTGTCTATTCTTGTCTGACAGTCCTACTGGGACTTCCTCACCTTTCTCTACCCTTGCCATCTTGGTGGTCAATACTACAAGGATATCTTGTGACCTATCAACAAAGTAAGAAGCAGTCTCCAGGATTTCTTCCAATCGGCTATCAACCTGGAGGATCTGGCATCTTTCTTCTTCTAGAGCAGTTTGCAGATGCAGCACCTTAGCTTTCTGGGCCTGGATGTGTTCTTTGGTCGGCTGCAGATCAACCTGCCGTTCCTTTGCTACTTCCAGCTGCTCTTTTAGTTCTTTAACATATGCAGCATTGGACTCCTATATAACATTCTGTTGCTCTTCCAGGTCTTCTATCTTCGCCCTCATCTGTTCTCTTTCATTCTTCAAGTCCAGAATTTCTTGCTGTGCTCTTTCCAGGGCTTCTTGTGTTGTTTCTTGTGCATGTGCTACTACCTGGATGGCGTAGATTTCACTCTTCGTAGCCTCCATTTCTCTGAGCACATGATCATATTTCCTTTTAAGTTTATTGCCCTCTTCTCTTTCCTTTCTCAGGGTGTCCTTCAACTGAGAGGAGGTTTTCTTGGTAGATTTTATTTCATTCATCATTCGATCTATGTTATCTTCCAAAGCATGTATGGCTGCCTTCCCGGCACTTATGGTAAACCTCGGATCTACGTCTGTCCCTACCATCACAGCTTTATCTGATATCATCTTGCTAGTCATTCCTTCTGCTTCTATCTTTTTCTCTGTTCTCCTCATGATTCTTTTGGTTG
>LPNX010099023.1:12512-20012 GCA_001517045.1 Pseudotsuga menziesii | reverse complement strand
TCTCTCTCTCACTCATTCACACACACACAAAACATGTCACCCTACCTTGCCCATAATGTTAAACCAACTTGTACCTCAAGCCACTATGGAGAGGGTGATAGAATCCATTGTATGTATTTCAACAAGGATATGAATTTTAAGCATAGTATGTCTCTCTCTCTCTCTCTCATAAACACACAGAATCTCTGTCTCTCTCTCTCTCTCTCTCTCTCTCTCACACACACACACACACAAATTACATGTCATCCTAACTCGTTCTCTCTCTCTCAATCTCTCTCTCCCTCTCACCTTCCCCCCCTTTCTCAAACTATCCTCTACCATTTAACTCTCTATCATTATTTGGTAAAACTTTTTTCTATGTAGTTCATAAAAACCTACTCATGACACCCATATCCCATTTAAATACCTACAAATAACTTGTACAAGGGGCTCATGTGTTGGTTCAAGGACTTGTTGACGACTCATACACATTAGAATGTTTAACAATATCATGATGTCTTACACATTAGAGTAGTAACGATATAAATTTTAGAGGGTTATTGGCATGCCATCTATCTGTTATTGACTAAGGGCTTGAGGTCATGTATTATTGACAATGGTGTTATTGACCATGGTGACCATTGTCGCTACTGTCGTGACCATGGTCGCCACTGTTGCTATTGTCGCATTAGGGCTTGAGTCCATGTGTTATTGGGCATGGTCGCCACTAAACCTTTGCTAGACCTTGACACCCATCCTTGGTAAGTGTTGAAGGCCTCCCTTACCCTCCAATAGCCATAGGTAAGGAGCCTAAGACCTCATAATGGAACCCATGGGACTAAGAAGAAAGTAGTGGTGAAGACTATATTGTAAAAATACTCGTACATGTGTGAATACCAAGACATTGTTGAAGAACATTAGTTACTAAATGGGATAAAATTTAGTGAGTTAATGTTGTAAATGTTAGGTAGCAGCATTCACACGTGTTTATGTGTGTACGCGTAGACACGTGTGCACGCTCCTATTGCTAGTTAAAAAACTAGATATATTCCTTCCCGGGTTTGCTACCAATTTTCATGGGTTTTCTACTATTGTTCGCACGTTTTGTGCTCCTAAACTTTGAAATTTGGCTCACACTCAATCATCAATTGGACACTCTTTGATCTATTGGATAGAAGATCACTCTTGGAATCTAACAAACATATTCAGTGGTCTTGGAAGTTAGTGGATACATTCAAACTACAAGTTTTCATTACAAGAAGAGATCATTTTGAATAGGTATCGTCAATTGTAAATAATTGTTTTCATTCACAAGATTTGAGATCATTTCATTGATTTTTGTTTTATCATATGCCTACAACAATATCTCTCTCATAGAAAACAATTAATTTCACAAGAAGAATTCCCAACTTCACATCAAAACAAGACCCATATTCTCCATACAAGATGAAGTATGCAATGTTAACTAATAATGATTTGCACATGAATATTTTTTGATTTCACACAATGATGGCATAGATGAAGTTATCTCTTGGGACTCTTCAATTTGAAAAAAAAACTTTGAAGCAAACATGGGATAGGGTCCATATTGAATAGTTCACCAAGTTGTCCATATTCTCTATATAAGATGAAGTATGCAATGTAGACCAATAATAATTTGCACATGAATATATTTTGATTTCCCATAAGGATGGCATAGATGAGGTTCTCTCTTGAGATTCTTCAAGTTGTATAAAAACCTTGGAAGCAATCATGGGAGATGGTCCATATTGAATAGTCCACCAACTTGTCCATTCTCTCCTTTTCATGCTACATTTATCATCACATGCATTTGATCTTGACCGAGATTCCTCTACCTCAATGATTTCTCCTTCCTTAAGGGGATTTGCAACCTCCTCATTGTGTAATTAGTCGTTTTTTTCTCTTTAGTTAGTGTAACTTAAGGAGTGTAATTTATTCAATTTATTACTAAGACATTCAAACACCAACTTGTGTCTTCCCTCACAACTAATGTGGCATATTACGTGTAATGTCATCGCGTCCGAAGGTGTTGGAAATGAAGAATATTTCACTCATCTTCTTGTGACTTCCACTACTTTTTCAACACAAAGGAATTCATAATCCTATCGTTGTAATACCTACAAAATTGACTCTCTTTACTTGACTCAAACAGAGTATAGAAATGAAACTTTAGTTCGAACATAAAGAGAAACCTTTAATTAGCATTTATGTATCAATGCCAATAATTACCATATTAGCATATCTGTAATTTAGTTAGTTATGTTGAAACGCGTCATGTTTCTTGTATAATGGAACAAATACGTTATTTGTTGCTTCTTATGTAGGGGTAGACCTCATATTTTTTATAAAGAAACTTTTGGATATGGGAAACTCACGTAACAAAGTAAGAAAAACTAGAAGGAATATTCCCATTGAAAAGGAAAGTTAGGTAAGAGAAAAGGACATGTTTGCAATGGACATAGTGAGACATGGTCCATACATTTCCACTGATACTGTGACCGATCCTAACACAATCGATGAAAGAACAATGTCTAGTTTAGAACCATGGGTGAAGCTGTTGCGTCCAACTGACCCAACTGAAATTCCAACATCAACACAATCTCCAACCAACAATCCATCAACAAGCCATGCTGAAGCTCTTGAAGACATAGGTATATTGAGAGACACTGAGTTTCAAGCGTTGGATGTAGGAGAAATGATTAATTTGCAATATCTCCACGAAGACCACAACCATGTAGAGCACACTCCCAATATGCACCAACATGTAAATGAAGCACCACAACAAAGAAGCTCTGCGATTCGTAGGTCATGTCCACCTTCCCCACCTCGATTGTCTAGTGCAAGAAAAAGGAATCCTAGACGTATCCATGTCGATGATATTTGTCTATTAGGATTTGAAGGTAAGTTTCCCAAATGCACTATCGATTGGAAATGTAGCAAATTAATGAAGGAATATTTTGAATCCAAAGCCGATGTAGGTAAATTTAAATTATTACTATGTTTGTTAAAGTCAAATTGTTTAGTTGTTGTTAGGAGAATTCTGGGAATAAAGATGGTATAAAGTTCAAAGGCTAACTATCATATTGTTAGAAATATTCAATATGGTTTTAATGAGATTGGGAAGACGTCTTGTACTAAATATCTTTGTGCGGCTCATCGTGTGTTATCAAAATTAGTTGTAAGCAAGTCCACAAGGCAATGTCGCCTCCTGTCACACACTTCTCACTTACTTAAATTAAATAGAAAAACCATTAAGAATTACTATATTATAAGAGAAAATATTGAGACTCCAGGTGGATAAGATTGTTTTTATTTTGTCGGCAGGTTTCCTCGTAGAGATATGAAGCTAATTGATGTTGTTAAGGAATTAGTAAATTTTTTTTGGCATGATGATACCACACTTTCATCTAACTAAAGAGATGTGCTAAAGCTAAGAAAAGGTTCTACTGAACATGAACCCCATGTCAAACACTTCCTTGAAATGACACAGACTAAACTCTATGAAAGATTCAGGAACGAGAACACACAATTGAACTTGAGCCAAAGGTATTTTGAGAAATGTAAACCATGGTACATTCGAGGAACACATGTTGTAGTAGATACCATGTAGAATATGAATATTTTAATGACAAGTATAAACATATTGTAACACCTCGGTTTTGAACCTGTTTGCATTTAATACAATGATGTAAATAATCATGGTGTGGAGCTAGGAAAAATCCCCACCATTGATTTAGTGTTATGCTTCGGCAATTAAGGTTGGGACGATAATATGTAATGCCAGCTGAACATTAAAAGTTGGGCAGTATGTTAAAATTGAAATATTAATTAAAAACCTACATCCAGTTATGTGAACGCAACTAAATGAGATGGAGGCATTATTTTCCTAAGGATAAAGGAGTGGGGGATTGGAAGAGTGGGGAAGAAATTCGAAATGGGAAGAGCACCATTTTTGGAAAAACATTTTTTTTTAAATTTTTCTTGAGTAAGAAAACACAAAACGCCTGCCTTTCCCTCACACATGGGCGTTTCATCTTCCCCTCATGATTTTGACTGGGGGTAACGTTTTGGGGATCCCAATCTTCATTCATGCAAAAGGCAAAACCACTATGTGTCTAAACTCTGGATGATTCTCTCCAGTTATGCGAATCTGTTTTCTTTCATGATTTTAGTTTTTCTATTCAACATTGTTCTCTTTCATGTTTTTCTCTATTATTCCAATCGTTTTCCTGAATAGGAATGCCCTGAATACGATTTGGTGTTTTTTAATGAATTGACCAACAACGTTTTTCGTTTTGGTATTTCACAGCAGTTAGTCTGTCACTGGCAATGCTCAAAAATTCCTAAATTACTGTGTGCATGTGTAATCCTTAGCCTTTGTCATGTTTTGTTGATCCCAGACTGAGATCGTTGTGTGTGCATCCTCGTGTGGAATCTAAATTGATAAACCCAAATGGAAGGATGGCTTGGCTAGTAGCCTGATAAACCCATATGTTGGCTTGGCCGTGTCTCATGTGTTTTGGCTAAAGTGTAACCCACTCCCTGTGTGAGTCTGGTAAACCCAACTTTGTTGTCTTCACTGAGTCTTAATGTATCCTTGGATATGGGGAAAATATGCTAGTGCTCCTTATTCCTTGGGGAAATCATGCCCAGCTCAGGGGTGGAATTGTTGCTGAGAGATTAAAGAGCACCTTGGCCTATTGTTGGGAGGAACATTGCAGCGACATAGATGGTTGCAGGACAAACTTATTTCAAATATAAGTAATCCCTTATATTTTATTTCCTTGATTGTATATTGTTATGAAATTATATGAACACAATAAATGCTTGAATAGAATGTATTGGATTAATGTATTTTCTTGCGTTGTATATTGCATTATGCATTTTTTTATACATATGAATGTTTTATTTCAAGGCAATTTTTTATATATATTATGCTCATGGGGCTTAGACTTCCTGGGTTGATAATGTTAGATGCGTCCTCTCCTTCGAGTAGAGGGGTGGGGACATGATACTATGGTATCAGAGCCTAAGGTTGATGTATTGGGCCTCAATGATCCAAGATGAACAACTGAAAGAGTCAAGATAAACCTTTGTGCTCAGCAGAAGGAAAAAGACGACATACATGAAAATTTCTAAATTTTTTCTAAGTGTTGAATATTCTCATGTGGCGGTTGAGATCGCCGCAATAGTTGTTGGGTTCCAAGAAGCGAGCCGCAGTGGTGTCTGTGTTTCCTAAAGGGAGCCACGACGACGGTTGAATTCCCAAGAGACGATCCAATGACATCGATGATTTCATAATGACGGGTAGCTCGACAAGGTTTCCATCAAGAGAAAGTTTGGATTTTCTCCAACCTGGCGGCAGATTTGGAAAGATCATCATCGGAAGGTAGATCCCCTCAATGGGCCATGAAGAACCAACTTATCTGTCCAGCTAAAAACATCCACAGTAGAAATTTTTCTAAGTGTTGGAAGAGGAATCTCCCTTGTTGGTTGTGATGATTGAAGATGAGTCGATACGTCGGCTGGATTAGATAAAAGCGAGCCGAAACAACGACCGCGTGGGAAAGATGGAGCCGACAAGAAGGAAAAAAATTTATAAGTGTGAAAATTCTTCCATGTTAGCTGAGAAGAGCGCGCAATGGGTGGAAGCCAAGAACTGAGCCGCAATGGTAGGTGGATATCAAGCTTTGAGTCACAACAACGAGTCGGGCTTCAAGCCGTAATGGTAGGCAGAAGTTGGGCTTCGAGACGCAACATCGGGTGGAAGTTGGGCCCTGAGTCGCAACGGCAGGTGAATGCCGATATTTTTTCTATTGAATATAAAAGATGAAGGAAGAAAGAAAATTCATCTAAGTGTTGGCTTAGTGGCCGTGAGTGGAAAAAGAAGAAGGAGCCAACGACGGTGGAAGAAACTTGAAGATCGAGCCGTTGATGGTGGAGGAAACTTGAAGATCAAGCCAATGTGCGGCGAAATAAATTTGAAAATCGAGCTAATGTGCGGCGGAAGAAATTTGAAGATCGAGCCGATGTGTAGAGGAAGAAATTTTAATATCGAGTTGATGTGCGGCGGGATAAATTTGAAGATCGAGCTGATGTGCGACAGTAGAGTGTTGAAGACCAAGTTGATGTGCAGCGATAGAAAGATGAAGATGGAGCCGATGAGAAGCGGTGGATGGAAGATGAATATGGAGTCGCTATGGTGGGTGAAATTCAAAAATTTCTTCGATGTAGCAGAAGGATAAGTCGGAAGGAATATGAAATTTGCTCCGAAACAGATATTTTTAGCACATTCTTCAGTGAGATATGCAGGTTTAGAAAAATGAACAAATGGCAGCGTGGTTATGCACCATATTTTGCGAAATCGAAAGATTTACAAAAAAAAAGAGGGCATTGCCCTCAACCCGCCGTGCAGTGGCGGAAGCAACAAGGGGGCGAGCCCTCTTAACCCCTGTCGTCCCCCTGAGACAGTCGTTCTTTGTGAAAGCAAATTATATGTTTTGGGAAAAGTTGTCAATGTATGATATTTTTTCCAAGTGAGGGTAAGTAATGTATGATTCATGTGAATGTTATGCAGCTAACAACTATGTTATTAAAGATTTTTCAGAATCCTAATCACCTTATGAAGAAAAGGATATAAGGCAACAAATCGATGATCAAGAAATTGGTGAGAGAATTCTACAATGTTCTGTAAGAGACCAACTAAACTGGTAATATCAAGGGCATAAGTAAGAGCCATGCAGGTAATGGTTTAATTATGATAATTGCATAAGTGTTGGAAGGGGATTGGGTAAGAATCCATTGAACCATATTTAGTAATCATGGAATGGTATGAATTTAGGAATGAATGCATTCATATGAACGACATATTTCCATAGTGTGGTGGGGCATGGAGTGGTGAAGGCAAGAGATCTCATACCATGTGGCTGTTTAAAAATTTAGACTACATTCATATAGAAATATATCATACCTTGTGAATGTTGCTATGAATTTAATAACCAAACCAAGTGAATACTGGTGGTCTTGATTATAGTAATGCATCCCATATGAGGTAGTCGTGGTTAGGCCATAATATGTTTGAATGCATAGTATTCATGAATCAATACAAGGTAGAATTGAGTGAATATGCATTAAGAGATTTTATAAATCTTGTGATTATGCATTGAGTGGATGCATATGAAAAGTTTGAGTAGATGTTGTAAATATGCATACATAAGTATGGGTACACATCTTGTGATGCATTGCATGAATACATAGGGATGGTGCGTGTGTTATTATGACTAAATAACGAATGAAATGATGAATTGGTGATAATTCTAGGATCATTTCATGGGATGTTATGAATGTAGAATAGTAAGTGCATGAAGAAGGTAGTCATGATCGATGGGCTACGAGAATGCTCCGTGGAAGTCCAAAGTGGTATAAATGATATGACTGTGAAATAATGAGTATCTAAAAGTTTCATTTAAATTGCATTAATGATGTGACTGCACCTTGAAA
>LPNX010099023.1:0-12286 GCA_001517045.1 Pseudotsuga menziesii | reverse complement strand
AGTAGAAAGAGTTGCAAATTCATATTGAATTTAATTGTTAGTACCATTGATTGGTTATGGAACAATCAGATTTGAATTGTATTTTTAAATAATGTTGACTGTTTGGATACTTGATAAGTGTTCCAGGAATACACATTGCAGGCAAACCATGTGTGATGGCCTGTAGGAGCCAAACTTCATGGGAATGATCCCATACCTTGGAAATGGGTTTCGGGTGAAACTCCATTGGATATTTTGGTAATGTCCAATATGCACTACATGATTGGTAAACAATATGAGTGATATGGTAAATATTATGTTAGTAATACATACGTGGGACATGGAATGTAAAAAGGAGTTGCATGGAAAATCGAGGGATTGTCAACTCAAAGAAGGGAGCCCCCATTCCTCATTAATGACGAAAGAATACATCTGCAAATGGATAAGTATTCTATGAACCTAGCTAAGAATATGCATGTCTGTTAGAGGAGCAAGTCAGTATGCTAACTTGAATGATAGCCGACTTAGTCAATCAGTCGACTAAGTCTGTTGGCCAACTAAACTAGAGATTAGGTCGGCCACCTAAGGTCGCGTCGGTTCACCGAACCAACATGTAGTTATTTTGTAATTGTTTGTAAATCATATATATTAGGATGTTGAACCAGATGAGAACTTGGTTCAGTTCTCTGTATTGTATGGATCCATTCATGTTAATATAATCTGTTATTTCCTCTACTTGTTCTTATCTCTTGTCTCTGTTATGTATGTATGTTTTGGTATGTATTATTGGTAACCTTAAGTGATCTGTGAGATTACAACATTGGTTCCGTTGCTGATAGTACATGTATGAAATGTATGCAAACAGATGATATCAAAATAGGAGATTAAGGACTGGTGGGAACGTAAAGTTGCAAATTATTTGTATAATTACGCACGAAGAAACAGATTAATGATTGCACAAGCAAAAGTAAGATTCTTTATAGAGACACATGAGAAGTTTGTAGAATCAGTGCCCCAACTTCTGAAGAAACTCCTGGATGAAAAAGATGAAAGGGACTAAAGATCAATAGTTGCTAGAAAAACTGATTTGTGGGGGAATAACAAACTTGTCGGAGTGGTTCGAAAAAAATCGCCGATGAATTCTGCGAGGAACAAGCAGTCGAAGAAAGAACTTTGGTGGAAACCATCAAGAAGAAATTCTACACAGACCTCACTGAGCAATTCTTGTGTTCCTTACTGACCTTGTTGTTTAAATTCCTTATCGATAAGGGAGTAGGTCATATTGTTGAACCTCGTCCATCACTTCGCGGACCACCATTAAACCCTAACTGGGCAGAAAAACAAAAGAGGTGGGAAAAATTCATTGCATAAAGGGAGTGGGAATACTTCCTAAGCAAGTAGACCGAACTATCCGGGCTTTCTAAAGTGTCGAGTAGGCTATGGGGGGGGGTAGCTGGTCATATGTCAGGATAAAGTGGAGTGGATTCTAGTCAACTAAAAGTAGATACCAATCACCAGTAATGAGAAGTCGACTAAAAGGAAATCAAGAAGACAGTGTCACACAAAGGTATGTCAGACCTCTAGAAAATAGAGAGGGAGGAGAGACAACAAAGAAGGGAAGAAAGAATAGAAAGAGCCTTAGCACTGAACAGAGGAATGAATACTAGGGCGACCAACTAGGAAAGAAATTCGCTAGAGTCGGGTCATCACTGACAAGAAGAAGGCATGGAAAAAGAGGTGTCCCCTATGGAAGAAGATATGTGGATAGAGCAGTAAGAAGCTCTCCAATTAGAAGCTCCCCGAGAAGGAACAACTCTGTCTCCATTGAATCCGTGTACCTGGATACAAGCCATTGTCGAAGAGGACCTCTGACTAGGAGCTGGTGACTTTGGTATATGGAGTCGACTAGATGACGAGACATACACTGGTAGACATCTTATTATCCGTCGACTAGAAGAATGAAATTGGGTTACCTTTCAAGAAGTACCCTCCAACCAAAGTATCCACTTACTTTTACCGGCACATGAAGGAGCACCCCCCTACAAAATATAGCTTTGGAGGAAATAGAACATTCAGAACTGTAGACAAATAATTGTAGTTGGACATTGACAGAAGAGGTCGAAACCAAGCGACTGCTGGTCGAAGATGAAATGAAAAAAACAACCGACGAGAATGAGAGTTCTGTCGATAATAGTTCTACAGAGAGGAAAAAACAAATAACCCCACCACCCCCACCCCCACCTCCACCACTGCCACCTCCTGAAAGCAGTGACAATGATTCCGACATGGGTCACGGGTCAGCACACATTCCTCTATATGAGGGTGATGAGGACCCCAAAAACATTGCTTCATCTGTGAATTGACTTGGGAGGATAACCAAGTTACTGATGAAGATAGACAGATGGTGCAGTTCGTTGGTGCCTTGAGGAAAAGGGAATTAACTTGGTACATGACCTTTTTCTAAAAGACAACCCCAAGCAACCAAAGCCGATATTAAAGCGTAATTTCTATCATTTTTCAAAACTCCAGATGCAAAACATCTGGCTGTAAAGAAACTAAAAACAACATCGCAGAAGGCAGGAGAAACTATCCCCAATTATGATAAACATTGGAAAGACCTTCTTATCCAACTGGACTATTGTATTGATGAACAATTATTAATCCAGTGGTTTCTTGCAGGCTTATCTCAGAAAATTCGCTGACACATAAGTTTGGAGACATTCAAGTCTTATGAAGATGTGCTTACAAAATCTCTCCAAGTGGAAATGGATGAGGACATACCAGCATACTCCACCGATCACAGACTAGAAGAACAGCTTGAGATCATGTAGAAGTCTCTAAAATAATTAAACCTCAAAGGTCAGGACATCTGGTGCACGAAGTGCTCAACGATTGGACACTCAAAAGACAACTGTCGACAGGAAACCAGCTGACAGGACGTTCGATTCGTACAGACAATTAATACCTCCTTGTGAAGTAAGACCTCCTCATTGTGGAAGTCTTTATTCCCTTATTATTCCCATAAGATAGTCTAGCCTTCCTTACCTTAGGAGGGGTTTTACTAGTTGTAGTCAGGGACCCCAATTTCCTAGTTCTATTTTAATTGTTCGATAGGTTCGGATAATCAGTCTCTTTGAAGTACTTCTTTGATCAAGCCTGTCTGTGCAAAACTAGAGAAATTGCGTAATTACATCTATAGATGGGAGCAGTATAAATGCTAACCAAAACGCCACCAACTCGCCGGAATCCGGAAAATCAATTTTGGTCTAAATCAAAATTTAAAGTGGTTAAATCACAATTCCAGCGATTTGGGTAATTTTAAAATCATGGATTTACTCAGAGACAATCACATACAATTGTAGAAATTGTAAAATTGTGAAAATAACCTTTCTCCAGCAGAAATCTGATCATGCTTTATCAAAAATACGCCCGGGAAAACTGGGCGTTTTAGTTGTCTTTTATCCTATGTGCTATAGATGTGCTACAAAATGAATGATCACTATAATAGTGAGTCATAGATATGAGAGGGGGTGTGGCATGAAGCCCTATTCTAAGTTCATGACCCGAACAGTGAGTTTCTCATTTGTAAGGTAAGAAGGTCTGTTATGAACAACAAGTTCATAACGCACTAAATGAGGAAGGGTCTGTTTGCATTCAAGCTTGTTCCACAAAGGAGAAAACATCACAGTGTGCACAAAAAACCCTTGTCATAGGATGCCCAAAAACCATTGTCACAGCATGCCCAAAACAATGAGGTCATGATGCTTACCCGTTGAGCCATGAGCTCCAAATCCAAAACGTGAACCGTGTGCTCCAAATTTGTACTATCAACTCCAATTCTCATGCATGAGCTCCAATGCTGAACCCTGTGCTCCAACGGACCTACTCCCAAACTCACAAGAACCTTCAAATTGAACCGAACTGTCCAAAACAAGTTGCGGCAATGTCCAAATACACTTGTGATTTGTTATTATATATTATTAAATGTTATATGTTTTATTATTTTTATTATATATTTATTATTTTATTTTTATTATATGTTTATTTTTATTATGATGATTATGATTATGATGTTCATGTCGATGATGACAATGATGACAATGTTGTTGATGATGATGATGATGATGATGATGATGATGATGATGATTATGATGATGATGATGACAATGATGATGTCGACGATGACAATGATGATGATGATGATGAAGACAATCACAATGATGATGATGATGACAATAATAATGTTGATGATGACAATGATGACAATGATGATGATGATGACAATGATTATGATGTTGATGAAGATGATGATTATGATTATGACGATGATCATGATTATGATGGTGATGATGATCTCGATGATGATGATCATCATCATGAAGATGACGATGATGATGATGTTGATGATGAGTATCATCATCATGAGGAAGATGATGATTATGATGATGACGATGATGATGAAGATGATGTGCCATCCATTTCATCATCTGTGTCAATATTGTAAGGATTGGCCATATCATCATCATCATCATCATCAGTTATGCTCATCGTGTCATCGTCAGAATAATCTTCAACCGCATTGTCTGCTACATCATCTAATTCAACTATTCCTTGGACGATAATGATGATGACGATGACAATGGTGATGAAGATTATGATGTTGATGTCGACGATGACAATGATGATGATGATGGTGATGATTATGATGCTGATGAAGACGATGACAATGATGATGACGATGATGATTATGATGTTGATGAAGACGATGATTATGATTATGATGATGATCTTGATTGTGATGATGATCATGATTCTATTGATGATCATCATCTTGATGATGATGATGATGATGATGTTGATCGTGACAACGATGATGATGAAGATGATGATGATGTCAATCATGACAACGATGATGATGATGATGACAATGATGATGAACATGATGGTGGTGGTGATGATGACGATGATGATGATGATGATGATGGTGATGAAGTTGATGATGATGATGATGATGATGATGGTGGTGATGATGATGGTGATGATGATGGTGATGATGATGATGATGATGACAATGATGGTGATGAAGTTGATGATGATGAGGTTGATGATGATGGTGATGATTATGATGTTGATGCCTATGATGACAATGATGATGATGATGACAATGATGATGTCGATGATGACAATGATGAGGATGATGATGATTATGATGCTGATGAAGACAATGATTATGATTATGATGATGATGATGATTATGATGATCCTGATGATCTCGATGATGAGGATGAGGATGATGATGATGTTGATGATGAGTATCATCATCATGAGGAATATGATGATGATGATGACGATGATGATGAAGATGAAGCGCCATTTGTATCATCATGTGTGTCAACATTGTAAGGATTGGCCATATCATCATCGTCATCATCATCAGTTACGCTCATCGTGTCATCGTCGGAATAATATTCAATGGCATTGTCTGCTACATCATCTGATTCAACTATTCCTTGGACATCTTCTGTTGGATCATCATCATCAGCTAACTCAAGTTCATCATGCTCTTCATCATCATATTGTTCTTCTAGAGAACCCTCTTTATTACCATCATCTAGGTTATACTTTACCGACCTTCCCCTTGGATCGTGTCTCACAACAAATGACCAGCGTGCTTTACCTGGAACCTTTGAGTAAAATACTTGTTCACATTGGCTTGGAAGAACATAGTTCTATAGGGATCACGTTGATTCAATCGTAACCTGTACCATTTTACAATGAATAGAACTACCTTAAAGGATTAAAGTCACACTGTATAATATCTTGGAAATACCCGTAGTATCAATTTTTTGAGACTTCTGGATGTCTGTCAGTTCTAGATGAAAAATTGGTAACCTCAAAGACAACCGAAACCCCAGAATCTGATGTTTTTTTTGTTTCATCCATTTTTTTGATCCGATATCTACATCCATTGTAGACCATAGCCTTATGGTTTTTTACCTGCAATAAGCAATACATGAAAAAATTACACAACCAATCAGTCCTTATGCAACAATACATGGAAAAAAAGAACATGTACGTCAATAAGTAATTTTCAAAATAAAATATTTAGAGGGATATTTGATTAATTATATACTTGCCATTTTATCTTTTACACCATATGCCAAATTGATTTCCCTTTCTGTTAGATTGTTATCTCCATTGTGTTGTGCTTCTTTTACCAATGAAGCCACACCTTCCCATGATATTCCATGACCCAATTGTGTGCATCATTCAATCCATACCTTCATCTAGTCAATATTGTTTGCGATCTTTAAATGAATTGCATCCCATTCTCGACCAACTATTTAATGACAATTACCATTAAAATCGAAGAAATGTGTAAATCTCCTGAACAAAGACGTATATGCTCTTAATTGAAGCAATTATGACTAGAAAATACAATTAGAATATGAAGGATATAATAAAAATCCTAGCTAATAATTACCTTTCAGCTTCCTCAATATACCTTTCCCCTTCAGTTGCTCCCCTTCAAATTTTTTATTGGAGTCCAGATCATAAATGAGATGTAATTTGAGCTTTGATGCTAAAATAGGAAGATATTCACTAACATACAACATGTTTTGGTATACCATATATCCTTCCATCATATAACCCTCCGGATGTGCTAGCTGTCTCACCAAACCCTTCATAAATTTCAAGTGCCTCTCAACCATCCACATGGACCTTGAGTGCACAAGTCCACACAACTCAATCTCCTCAACTTGGTGTATGAGGTAGTGTTCCTGTGCATTGAAAAATGTTGATGGTAGATGCTTCTGCATTTCACACATGAGACGAGGAATTTCTCTCCTCCAATACTTTATATCTTCTTTATGGATTTCTTTAGATGTCAACCATATACAAGTGATGCAAACCAATAACGATATTTAACAAAAACAAACATTAAATTACAATATATGCAAGTAAAGAAACACTAAGCACATGCAAGTAATCGCTAGTTACCTCATGTGTTTACCAAGATTATATATAACTTGTTTGACATTGTTGTTGAAGTTGTCCGGGAGAGAGAGAGGTAGAACATACTGTATCAATATAAAAACCACGCCATTTATTAAAAAAAGAGTATACAAACAATAAAAACTTATATGGACATAACAATAATAATTACCTTGATGAAGACATGCCAATCATGTGTTTTGACCCCCGCAAAATCACCTTTTTTAGTTATGATATTCTTCAAGTTTGCACAAAAACCTGTGGGAAATTTAATTTTCCGCATTACTTCTTTGACAACATTGCTTTGTCGCTCCATAAACATCCATGAAATTGAGTTTATATTAACTTTTTCTCCATTGGTATGAAATTGGATGACGTCTTTCATTGCATGGTTGCTTTCTTGAATTTCTTTGCACACTTTCACAACTTTATCTTTCTCCCTCCTTAGCTCTAGTAGTCACCATAAGGTTTCAGTAACATTATTTCCAATATGCATTATATCAAACAAATGAGCAATTTGTAGGTGCTCATAGTAGGGAAACCTGCTGAATTGAATAGGATAAGTTTTCATTCCTCGTGGAAGACCATTAATTCCTTCATGATCATGATGGACATCATGAATATTAGTTTATAATTAATAAATTACATCATAAATCAAATATGGCCACTACAACAAAGAACTCACAATAAAAATTAAAATACATAAAAATTCATATACGATGATCCATACATACCATGATGACGATTTCTATTGTATTGCATCTTCCAAAGGTGAGGTGTCATTCTCTATGGTTTTAATGCAGTCTCCTGCTTCCCATTGAAAATATTTCTTTCAGTTTTTCTATACCTGTGATTCTTAGAGAGGAAATGCCTATACTCATCAAACACCTCATTTCTTAAGCTTTTTCAACGTCGAGATTTTATCTTAGGACCACAATTTGGACATGCAAATTTACCCTTTGTCTCAAGACCTACAATATTTACATATGGAATATCTATGTCAAATATGTTCATTTATAAAATATTCTAACTACTCCATATCATTAAATGCAATTAAAGTGGAACTTAAAATTACAAACCATAAAATGAAGTTAACCCAGGGGCATCATGTATTGTCCATACAACCATTGCATGGAATTGAAATTTCCTTTGTTGTATTGGTATAGATACATCATACATAGTTATGCCATTCCATAACTTCAGTATCTCATCTATAAGAGGTTCGATGTATACATTCATATCTTTGACTTGGAACTTACCTGATTCATAATTTGAAGAACATATAAAATATATCATTATGAGAACCATTAAGATATATAAACCATGCAGAAGAGTAAAATAATAGATATATATATGAAATTAAGATACATATTACAACAAATGAGATTCCACAACTAAATTATAAATAAAACAGTTTTCGTCAATAAAACCTGGAATAATCATCGACAACATTATGTGCTCCCTCTTTATTGACAACCATGGATGAATGTTATTGTTCATAACAAAAATAGGCCACACTGTGTAAATGGATTTCATCTGTGCAAATGGATTAACACCATATGTTGCCAAATAAATCCTAAGATTACATGGTTCTTCTTTAAAGTGAGGCCACGTTTCCTCAATATCTCTAAAAGCAGTACCATCTGCATGCATTCAGATAACATCATCTTGGCTTCTGTTCCTGGCATGGTAATCCATAAATTGCACTATGTTTTTGCACCTGAATAGTTGTTGCAAACGTGGAATGATGGGAATATAACGAAGAACCTTATTAGGCACCTTTTTTGTTACTTTATCTCTACGATATCTACTTACATGACATTCCAAACATTCTATTGCAAATTCATGCTGATTATAATATGTAACATGGTCATCGGGGCATGCATGAATTGCTTCATAATGCATTCCAATCTCTTTCATGATGGAAGATAAATCTCGATATGTGCGAGGTAAAATATTTGATGGTGGTAACAAAAAATCAACTATCAAGCTACAAAAAAAAGAAAAAAATTGTTAATGTAATAAATAAATAATATTAACGAAACACACTTCATCCGTACGATGATCAATAATGAGTTAACAATACAATTATTAGAGGAATGCAAATAAACTTTATCACAATCCTATATATGTGACAGATTATTTTAGATACCTTAGCATACGTGTGATTACAATGTTTGAAAGACCATTCATAACCTTCAAGTTCATTATCAACAATATAGTAGAGAAAAGATTTGTTTTGCAGCCTTCATAAAGGGGTTCATATGCCTTATCGAGAAGAGGTATATCGTGAACATCATCAAAGTCATCATCATTTTCATTATCAACATCATCATCATCCATTCTAACGTTAAATGAATCATGGATCAATGTATTTGTACCATCATCTTCAATTACATTATCGGCATGATCATCTTGTTCAATATGATCATTCACTTGTTCTCCATTAAACATACACGCTCCATGATCCTGATCCTAAACTTGTTCTGAAAGCAGTTCCTCTGGATGACATGCTATAGGGTGTCTTTCCTTTAATATAAATACATGGAAACATCAATAGATATACATTAATATATGAAAAAATAATAATACATACAATTACAAAAAAAATGAATATAATAATGTTTATAATGCTAAACCTACAAATGGACGATATTCGTTCCCCCCCTCAGCGTGTCCATGTTTCCTGCAATATTTTGTGGCTGTTGAGATCAATATTCTTCTCCTCTTAAATCCCTTGCATTGAGTACACGGACAATAAAATTTTCCATCACCCCTTCGTTTTGCTGCATCCCATAGTCTAGCAGGCAATTGTCGGTTGTCTTCGTTTGGATCCGGAATATTTAATCTATTTGACATTTTGTCATAAACTTTGTTAATGAATATAACCGGTTGTATTAAAAAATCAAGTTCCATGCATCAAGGTTTTTTCAAATGGAGAGAAGTCGAAGATTAAAAAATTCCCGGCAAACTGTCTATTGATGAAAACAAGAAATTCCCACAACCGCCCATTGAAGAATAAAACTATTCTTGAAAACGTCCATTGGGGAACAAATAATTTTTGCAATCATCTGTCACTTCCACAACAAACATGTCCAAATGTTTAAAACAATTTATATTTATAATGGCCATGCCTCAGATATTTGACGCCTTGAACATAGTTACCATTGAAAGTATGGGACCATAAAATTTAAAATCATGTAAACCTTATAAAAAAATTCTATACGGACCGTCGAATATACGACTCTTATGGGTTGGATATCCGACTTGTGTTTGGTTCATAGATGTCAAATATCCGACAGGGAAGTGTCGAATAACCACCACTACACGAGTCAAAAATCCGATGCCTATCCGAAATGGAAGTGTCGGATAACTGCCACTATAAGAGTCGAAATTTGGACACTCAAAGTGTCAGATAATTGACGGAGATAGAAATATTTTGTTGTCGGCATTCTGTAGATTGATTGTTGTGCGACACATCCATGTGAAATGTCGAATGACGTCGGATTCTGTTGTCGGATTTCAGGTTCAAATCTTGTAGTGCTAGATTTACAGGTAACTTTTAGAAATCTCTGTTTAAAGGATTAAACACTACACTAAATTTTAGTACTTTGTTCCATCCTCAGACTGATGGAAAAACTGAAAGAGTAAACCAAGTACTGGAAGATTTACTAAGAATGTATGTAAAGGATCAGCCAGGTAAATGGGAGGATTATTTGCATCTGGTGGAATTTGCTTATAATAATAATTATCAAGCCTCAGCCAGATTTAGTCCTTTCGAAATATTGTTTGGAAGGAAGTGTAACACTCCTATCTCTTGGAGTAATCCGGTGGACAGATTAGCATTAGGTCCTGAACTATTGAAAGAAATGGAAGAAATTGTAAAGCAGGTACAAGGTAATATGAAATTTACGCAAGATCAACAGAAAAGTCAAGCAGACCTTAAAAGAACTCCAAAAGAGTTTCAGGTAGGTGAACATGTGTTCATCAAGGTGAGACCCAAAAAGAGTTCTCTAAGTTTTGGTAGTTGTGCAAAACTAGCACCTCGTTAATGTGGTCCATTTGAAATACTGTCCAGGATTGGATATGTAGCTTATCAATTAGCATTACCACCAAATTTAAGAGTTCATAATGTTTTTCACATTTCTGTATGAAAGAAATATGTTCATGATGCTACTCATGTTGTTAACTGGAATGATGTATAGGTGGAACCAAAAGGATATTTTTTGGTGGAACAGGACTGTATCCTTGGGCGGAGGGAGATCACACTTCAGAACCGCACCATTGGTCAGGTGAAGGTGCAATGGAAGCACCTTAGTCCAGAGGAAGCCACCTGGGAATTGGAAAGTAATATGCGGGATGCATATCTAATTCTATTCCAAGAGAATTCTGAGGACGAAGAATAAATAACATCGAGGAAGATGTTATAATTTAAGGGGGTGTGTATGTCACATACCCCAATTTTGCAAAAAGACAATTTAATATTATTTAAGGAAAATATGTTAAATTTTATGCTAAGTTGTAATTGATGACTCAATAGGGTCAAGCATATTTATTGTAAATTCTGAATATCTTATTTATAAAAAAATAAAGGGAGACAACAGCTTAGGAGAGCTGTTAAAAGAGTGTTTACTGGTCAAATTGGTGGAGGAGACTGGGTGGAGAGCAAACTGACATGTGGCAGCATCCTCAAACCACTTCCAACTGTTGTAGGTGGCAACTTCCCTACATTTGTGGTCATGATTCCCCAAGAAAGTGGAATCAGAGCAGGTGGCTCAATTAATGAAAACTGACCCAAAAGACCTGGGCAATCTTTGTAAAAATTCCCATTGAAGAGAGCTAAGGCTGCTCATTCTAGAGAAGTGATCATTCCGGTTGAATGAATGTACTTCAGAGAAATTCAATGGAATGGAAATTTGGAAAGTGTTTGAGGGGATAATTGTTGATTGATCTAGTGCAGTTTTTAGGCTAAAGATTATACTGCTGAGAGTAGAGTGTTTTACTGAGGTATTGAACTAGTTAATTGACAGAGGGTTCTAGTTTTTGCATTCTCCACCAGTTCTCAGCTAAGAAGACCAGGAACAGGCTTGGGGGTCTTGAGGAAGCGTTGTTTGAGCGCTCTCTAGGATATTAGTAGGGAGGAATGACCTCCTAAAGCTGTTGTCGTCTGTCCTCAACAGGTTCTAATTTATTTTATTTTACTGTGTCAGTTAAATAAATCTTAGTTAACTGCTATGTGAATGTTAACAGTTCAGTTTTTGAAATGTTTGAGTTAGTATTTTATTAGAATGTTATAGAAATGAAATGGATT
>LPNX010098981.1:19349-40988 GCA_001517045.1 Pseudotsuga menziesii | reverse complement strand
GGAAATAGGCCTAAATCTGCTGAAATTTTTGGCTCCCTTTTCTTTTGGGATAAGGGCTAGGAAAGAGGAATTTGTGCTGCCCCCCAACTTGGAGCAGTTATGGGCTTTCTTAACCATTCTGTACAAGTCAGTTTTGATGATGTCCCAACAAGAAGTGTAGAACCGGGCTGTGAATCCATCCGGCCCAGGAGCTTTGTCCGGTTCCATTTTAAGAAGGGCTTTCTTGATTTCTTTAATGCTTACAGGTCTGTTCAGCAACTGGTTGTCATCATCATTGATCAACTTTGGAATCTCTGATAGAGGGTAGGACTTTGGGTCCACCGGAGCTGAATCCGGAGCAGAGTAAAGATCTTTGAAATGAGAGTGGGCAGCCTCCTTGATTTCATTGAAATCTGTTATAACTTGATCCTGCATTTGTATTTCATTGATGGAATTGTAGATTTTCCTGGCCTCGGCTTGCTTATGGAAAAAGGTTGTGTTTTTATCTCCGGCTTGGAGCCAAAGCGTTCTTGACTTGGTTCTCCAGTATATCTCCTCTTCTCTACAAGCTTTGTGGTAATTTCTTTGAAGTTCAACCTCCCGATTAAGCATGGCCAGAGTGACCGGGGACTCTTCCAAGGCTAGCTGGTGCCTCTCCAGGGCTTTCTGAGCTCTTTTCCTTTCATCCGTGGGAGAACTAAGTTCTTTGGCCCAAGCTTTCAAAGTAGTTTTAAGTCTTCTTAATTTGCTTTCCCATACAAAGAAAGGGGATCCTAAGGCAGGCTCATTCCAGGAATTAGAAACAAGCTCTTGGAAGCCTTCCAAATTGACCCAGATAGGGCTGAACCTGAAGGGGGTGGGCCCTAGCTTTTTACCAAGGAAGAGGGATAACGAGATCGGCTTGTGGTCAGAGGTATAATGCGGGAGGATCTTGGAGGAAGCCATGAGACCAAGCGTAAGGAAGGAGGAATGGATGAGGAAACGGTCAAGGCGAGCAGCAATATGGCCAGGCCCAACCCTTTTGTTGGTCCAAGTAAATTTCCCATTTTCAGGAATGATGTCTTCTAAGTCCCAGTCCAACATCAAATCTTCCACCCATTCTCTTGCAGGGTCCCGGACAATCGAACCCCCTCTTTTCTCAGCCAGAGCAAGGGTGACATTAAGGTCCCCGGCAACTATTAGGTTTTCAGGTTTGTGCTGGTTGAGAAAAAACTTTAAAGAATCCCAGCATTCTTTTTTCTCTGCGAGCAAGACAGGAACATACATATTGAAGATACTTACAGAGTGACCGGAGTCTTTGTGAAGCAGCTTGGTGAATAACCAGTGAGTGGTTCCATTTTCTTCGATCAGGTCGAGCTTTGAAGAGGCCCAAAACGTTGCCAGGCCTCCCGAAGCTCCTCGAGCGCTCACAGCCCTGCCCGGGCCTTTCTTCCAGAACGAATTGCTTGCTCGGAGGAGGGCATCCTCCTCCATCTTCGTCTCCTGGATTAGGAGGACTTCCGGCATCATAGTTCTAACTAGATCTCTTACGGCTTCTTCTTTTATGGTGTTGCCAAGTCCTCTGCAGTTCCAGGAGACGTACTGCATTATTTACCAGGTTGAGGAGGGTGACCCCCTTTCGGGGTTTTCCCAATTTTCATTCCGGATCTAGTGTTCATCATTTATGGGATGGTGTGCTGTGAGCCTTGGACCACATCCTTGTAGGACTGCTCCTCCCTTCTTTTCTTCTCAGATTTCCGTCCCCGCTTTGGCTGATTTGGGGAGCCTGACGGGCTGCTAATTTTAGTATCTCCTTCTTCTGATGATTCGGCTCCTGTTTCAGATCCCAAACTTAGGGGTTCTTTTGACTGACTGGGGATAGCAGGATGGGGGGTCGAGCTGGTTGGGCCTTGAGACGCCCTAACATCTTCCCTTCCTGGTGCGTTGGTAGGATTTTGGGCTTCATCGGGGTTTCCTTGGGGGCTGGATTTTGAGTTGTCTCCCTTTGGTAGTTCCTGGTTTGCCTTCTCCTTGCTTTTGATGCTGTTAGGGTTTTTCCCTTTCTTGACTTTCTGCCAGCCATCCGCATCTTCTTTCTCCTCGGCTAACTTGGTTCAATTTCTTTGGAAATGCCCGTGTTCTTGGCAGTTCCTGCACTTGAATGGCAAGTGCTCATAGTCAAGTTTCTGGAAATGGGTCCAAGATCCGACTGATAGCTTTACTGCCTCTGGGAGGCCGGCTTCAAGGTCCACTTCAACACAGATTCTGGCGCAGGTATATTGACCTTTGTTGTCTGCTTTATCAATGACGCGGCCGATTCCGTTACCTATTCTCTGCAATGATTCGAAGTCCCAGCAATGCAGCGGGAGGTTGGGGAGCCTGACCCACACCGGCACCTCTTTGGGAAGATCAACTGTGGGGTCAAAGTCCGGCGTCCATTTGTTCAAGTAAAGGCCCTGCATCCCCATGAAGTAGGGGCCGTTCCTGAAAATTAAGTCCCGGTCTTCTTCTGATATAAATTCGAAGACAAAGAACCCTCTTCCCACTGGATAGCAGGTTACCCCATATTTCAGGTTGGGCTTCCAGTTCCTCTGTATCCAGTCATCTGTGGTCTTGGAGGATGGCCAGAGACCCATGAACTGACCCACAAGACCTCGCTTGGCCAAAGACAGGGCAATTTTCATCGGTTTTTCTTCAGGAAGGTCGATCTCAGGAATTTCCTCCAGCCTTTTGATGAATTTCGGTATCGCCGGGCCCTTGGGTTTCTTCCCACGGCCAGAAAGAAGTCTACTAAATTCATCCACCGCCGAACTCGAAGGGGGGGGGGCGTCCTCCCCTCCCCCAGGCACCACCATGCCTGCACACACTCAACCCGCCCTCTCTCACGCGCAGGCTCAGCAGAAGCGCGCAGCTCTCTCCCGTAATACTCAGCTCAACCATCTAATATTATTCAAAGAAAATAAAGAATATATATAAAACAAAATAAAATAAAAAAGCAAAATAATCGATTATTAACCATTTTGATAACCATATTTTTATTTTAATAATAATTATTTTATTTTAATATTACAACATCACCAATTAACATAACATTATTTTAATATCACAAACTAATTAATTAACATAGCCATATTTTAATTTTAATAATAATAATTTCATTTTAATATGTCCATTTATTTACAAATACCAAATTGATATGAAAATAAAAATAAACTCTTTATATAATAGATTCATTATTTGTAAGAAAAATGATCCAACACAAATAAAATTACATTATCTTTTATATAAATCAATGTGTTTACTAGCACAACCACTTAAGTTAAGTGCCATAAATAATTAATAATTAATTACTTATTGTATATGCTTGAGCTCTATATTATCATTCACCTTTCTCTAGTTAAACAGGTTGTGTATGTATCACCTACCAACTACCATTTATCCATGCATTAACTATCAATTATTCATGCATGAGCTATCTATAATCCATGCATTAATAACTACCAATTGCCCATGCATGAGTTACCAATTATCCATGCATTAATTACCAATTATCCATGCATTAACTACAAATTATCTATACAATAACAATTTTTTTTTTATATCTCATTTTGTTTTTTGTTTATTAAATACTATTTGTTTTATGCTTATATTAACTTTAATAATTTAGTCTGAATAATGGATATAAAATTATATATTTTACTCTTTATTTAAGAGTCAGATTTTAAACATAAATTTATATTAACACAAGCTCAACCATCTAATATTATTTAAAAAAATATAAAATTATAAAACAAAATAAATAAATAAAAAGCAAAACAATCAGCTATCAAATATTTAACCATTGTGATAACCATATTTTCATTTTAATAATTATTATTTTATGTTAATATTACAAGCTAACCAATTAATATAACAATATTTTAATATTACAAACTCACTAATTAACATATCTATATTTTAATTTTAATAATAACAACATAACCATATTTTAATATTACAAACTAACCAATCAACATAGCCATATTCTAATTTTAATACTAATAATTTCTTTTTAATATGACTATTTATTTACAAATACCAAATTGATATAAAAATATAAAAAATCTGATCACATATACCTAATTGATATAAAATATAAAAAATCTTGTTATCAGAGTTTTATTATTTGTAAGAGAAATGACCCAACACAAATCTATAAAAAAATTGCATTATCTTTTATAGAAATCAATGTGTTTATTAGCACAACTTAAGTTAAGTGCTATAATAATTAATAATTAACTACTTTTTGTATATGCTTGTGCTCCATATTATCATTTACATTTCTTTACTTAAACAGGTTGTCTATGTATCACCTACCAACTTATATACCAATTATCCATGCATTGACATCAATTACCATGAGATAAGGGTTATTCATGCATTAACTATCAATTATCAATGCATTAACTACCAATTATCCATGCAGTAACAATTTGTTTTTTTTTATATAATTTTTTTTTCTCTTTTCATATCAATTTTTGTCTTTTATTTATTAAATAATATTTGTTTTGTGCTTATATTAATTCGAATAATCTAGTATGAATAATGGATATAAAATTATATATTTTAGCCTTTTTTAACAATTAGTTATCTTCACAAAAACTAGATAGTTAATTGTACTATAAACATTCACGCCACAATATCATATTCACGCCACAATATCATATTGACACAAAAATTAGAAACTAGACCTAAAAACCCTTTGGCCTTTTGCCGTTGAAAACTTTACTAATCCGGAAACAGAATGCAGTCTGTAACAGTGGCAGCTTACAGAGGAAACAGAATGCAGTCTGTAACAGAAGAAGAAGTTGAAGTGTTAACAGAAAGCTTAAACAATCTCAAAATCTTTTCTGCAGTCATCGACAAATTGGAAATGATCGAGAATGGCGTTGTGGTCGCAAAAGATGAGCTTGAAACCGATTGGTTCAGACTCCAGGAAGAACTCGCCGACTGCTTCTGCCAACTGCAAGCCGTAGAGGTACACGTTTTTCTTTTTCCAGAATACTTATATAGATATGTTTTCTCATTTAGTATATGGTACCACTTGTAAATTGTGATGACAGACACCTAATTGAAAATCAGTCTATTTTGTGACGAGATTTTATCGTTGTGAAACATGCAGAATACCGATAATTCTTATCCAATGGTGGAGGCCAAAAAGAGTTTGATGGAAGAAGTATTGACACTGAAGAAGATTGTGGATGAAGTATGCCCGCTTATCATAACGCCGAAGAATGGTACAAGTATCATGGAAATGTCGTCTTCAGATCAATTAGCAGTTACAGCCCCTGAATATAAAGATACAGGACATCAAGAGCAGACTGGTCAGAGTGAGAGCGAAACAGAGAATCAATCCCCCCGCATGAACTGGTATTCAGTGGAGAGGAAGAATGATTTTGAATCTGCTTCGGCGGGTTCCTGCGACCAAGAAGCGGAGAAGAAGCATGATTTTGAATCTGCTTCGGCGGGTTCCTGCGACGAAGAAATTTGCAGAATGGTGGGAAACCAGAGAAGTGATTTATCCACTGAACGTCCAAAGCGCTACATTGATATAAAGAATAGCGTCAGATGCAGAAGAGAGAATACAGTGTATGAAATAGAAATAGAGGGAATCCGTTCAAATGAGAAGGAAGAAAATGTTATGCAGTGGGTATTTGAAGTTTTCATGAATGAAACCAGAGGATGTAAGAGAGAGAATGCAGTGGGTGAAATCAAGGGAATACATTCAAATGAGAAAGAAGAAAATGTTATGAATGGGGTACTTGAAGATCCCAGGAATGAATTCACAGTATGTGAATTAAAGGACCAGTCAGAGTCGATCCCTTGACGTGATTAGTAATCGAATTGGAGATTCTTGGGACAATTTATCTTGTGAGACCGAAAGAGTTGCTGAGACGGTAATGGGTGACCCAATCTTAGCAGGAGAATTGAAGGAGATAGTAGAGAAAGGGCGCCGCCGTTACAAGTTCTTCCGAAGATTTTCAAGATGGTTTTGTGGAAGGACAAAATTATGAAGAAATGTTAGGAAATTTAGTACTGTATTATTCTTTTATATTTGGAAGATGGCCAATACTAAGATTTTGGAAAGATTTGATCAATAAATGTTTTGTTCTATTTATCTTCCAATCAATATATAGGTGTTTCCAATCAATATATAAGTGTTTTGTTGGAACAATTTCGAAGGCGATAGCGTGTTTCCCAGAATCGTTTCTTTTTGCAAACTCTAAAAAGCCATTTGCAAGGGCTAATTTCCAAGTTTTCAAATAGCAAACTTATGTTTTTCAAAAAATCGTCAAGAGAGGCACTGGAAAACTGCACTATATTTTTTCAAAAAATTAGATGCAATCTGTTGTTGTTGGGTGTCTTCCTGAACAGCTTGGACTTGGCCATGGTGCCTAGGTTTTGCTACTTCTTGGAAAGCATTGATAACAACAACGGATGGGCTTAGATTCCGGTACCTGGTGTCGTTACAAAGAACATGGTTTTTGTAACGATTGAACTGAAAATTTGTAATTACAAGTTTGAAAATCGAATGTGTAATTATTGTCTTACTTGTTAGTATAGATTTGATGTGCATTGTGAACCTAGGTTTTGTAAGTATCCTTCAAATGTCTGAGAATTGGGATAAATGGAGGATCAAGAATCCAACTAAGAAATTGGTGGATGTTAAGAGGTGAACCACTAGGTTGTTGCTTCTAGTGTCGATATTGCATTGATATTGAGTATTGTACTGTATCGAATTTGCACTTGCTTGCTCTCGTGTGACTGATGATATTCTTAATGGTGGTCTCATCTTAGGGTTGCTCTCCTTCACTTATTCATGCACCATTTTGGTGTTGAAAAGCATTTTTAGTCAGTAAATGAACAGGCACAAGCTCAGAATTTTGGGTGTTGAAAAGTATTTTTAGGCAATAAATGAACAGGCACAAACTCAGAAAAGATGTGTTGAATTGTTCCATAAAATTCTGGATGTTGGAAATGCTGTTTTGATTTCACTGCAAACTAATTCAGGCAATGTCTGCAATAGCTCAAACTGCCTTCAATAAATCTTAAGATGTTGCACGATTAGGTGTCGACACAAGACACTGAAATCTGATATTGCAGTTCTTGCTTTCAAATTGTACACACGGTTCTCGACTCTTTTGAGAAAACAACTTCTCACATGTGACTTCAGCATAGCAACTCCCTTAATCACGCTCTTTGCGTTCTTGACAGGCGACTGTGCAATTTAAGGTTAACTGAATACTCTGCAATTCACTTCATCGATCTCCAAAAAATAATGTCTTCGTTGTGTATTTGTTCCATCTATGCTCATTGATACTACTACTTTAAATCGCTTGAATATTTAAGAATTTAAATTGTTGAATGGTAGACTTTGTCATATCTCACTATGCAAATTTCTTTACTGTAGGAAGCAGAGACATCTGATTCAAATATACTCTCCACTCAATGATGGTAGTGATCACAATAGTAGTTTTTTTATGCGCTGTGTCAGAGAGAAGAACCTCAAGTGCTGCAAAATTCTATGGCATGATTTCTATTTAAAAAAAAAAAGAATATGTAACCATCATCATTTATAGAAGGCATATATGATAATTTTGAGAAGCCAGTTTGAGCACATAAAACCTATGCGCAAGATTCCTCTTGAAATAAATAAAATTTATCCAGAATATCAGTTCATATCAATTTGTGCAAGGGTCGTCATTTCAAAGCTTTGTAATGCTATTAACCATTTTTTTTAAAGTATATCTTTTATTCTTTACTAATACCGGCAATATAACTTCGAATTACAAATAGTTTTGGGCAATAACATATAATAAAAACCCTTAAGGGGTTTGGTCTGTTAGGCTATTCCAAGTTCTGTTAAGGAGCAGAGAATGTTGGTTACTCCAAGTTCTGTTAAGGAGAAGAGACTGTTAAGGTTAGAGGTTCAAATCTCTTGATGCAAAAAGATGGTTGCATATGCAGTGTCCAGAGGGGTCCAGTAAGCTAGTCAAGGTTATAGTGATAGCCATAGAAATTGACCCTACATCAACCAAATACACACCCAACTCAATTTCTTTATAAAAAACCTAAAATAACATAATAATAAAAACTCAACAACAGAAATTCAAACAATTAAAGAAGAAAAGACCAGCCTTCTTATCTTGAACCAAGAGTCTGGGCCTTCTCAAATTTTGTTTCTTGATTTCTTTATAAAAAAACTAAAATAACATAATAATAAAAACTCAACAACAGAAATTCAAACAATTAAAGAAGAAAAGACCAGCCTTCTTATCTTGAACCAAGAGTCTGGGCCTTCTCAAATTTTGTTTCGATCAAGAAAAGGGTGTCTTTAGCCAAGCCAACTAGTTTTATACTTTATGCGGAGCAGAGATTGCGATTGGTATGAGGCTTTTCTTGGTATGAGACAATGATTCTTTGACTTTGCTCCACGTTGACTTTGTTCCTCTTCCTTCTGATGGAGGGAGGTTTGCTCCATAGCTAGCCCACTCCTTAAACCATCAGTGGTAGCCTCCTTTTTCTTGTTATTGTAGAATTCGTCCATCCACAACATTGTTCGTCAAGGCAAAAAACCATGTTTTTCATCTCGTGTCCAAGACCAAATTTTTCACAGATAATTCACTTTAGTTCATAGGCACAATATCTCTTACTCGTGAGACTGATTAAGTTATATTCGTTATGATAATTAGGGCATGATCTTTATTAGGAAATAAAATAAGAATATATGAATAATTGATTGAAAAAGTTCATAAATTTGTTTTATTAATCAATAATACACAATAATACATATATAGTACATAATGTATAAATGATTTTAACACTAGGATAAGATAAAAAAAACTTGAGTTATAATATTAAAAAATGATCTTAAAGACAAGCTTATATTACTACCAACAATCTTGAAGAACATAAAAGAGAAAAAAAACTTGAAGGAGTGTAGTGGCCTTGCAGGTTTCCTCTACAATTTAACCAAAAAAATTATTTGTTGATTTTTTTTTATAATATTTTAATTACTTGTGTGATTAAATGTTTTGTTTAAATGTATTATCATGTGAATTTCATTTCATAGAAAAGTAAAACTCACGCACATAATTGACTTTCTAAACTAAGTCTCTAAATCTATTATTGTTAAGTTAATTAATTTATGTAATTTCCTTATAACCAAATGCAATAAAAGATATGACATCATACCCTCCATCTAAACTTCCAATTGCTTGATCATTGGATTGAAATATATGTTAAGCATGGTATAAATCATAAGTCACACCCCATAAATTGTCTTATCATGTGTTGCTAACCCAAATTGGAGGAAGTTTCCTAAGCCATATGTCGTCTATGTTTTAGTAGGATATAACCAACAAGTTGTCAAGAAATACACCATTGAGAGCATGTGTGTGATTATCCACCTATCACTAGCTTTGTATAACACTAGTTTTGTATGGGTCTAGATAAATATAAATTCACATGTTTATGGTGATAATGGTAATAATAATAAGTATTTACACGTAACCATAATAAAATGAAGTGTTTACATCTAGTTATTAATTGCTTGTATTATGGTTTTGAATATGCATATGATGGTTTTAGTTTTGGGTTGGAATATTGTAATATTAAAAGTGTTATTTGGTTTTCAAGTAATATGGAGTCTATTTGAATCTTTATTGGGAATTGGTTTTGGTAAGTCAAATCAAATGAATGGAATCTAAATAGAGCTATTTAGTCATGCATGTTGGTGAATAGAAAGTAAAGAAGCTTCAACTCAATTTAATTGTAAAATACAAAGACATTAATGTTTAAATTATGCGCTAAAGATGTGTTGGAAATATAGAGAGGCTTTAAGGCTACCATATACAAATTAGTGAAATATGTTCTTCCCATGTGTCTCCTCCAAAACATATATACTAGGATTGTGCCACAACCTTTTTTATAATTTGTCACAATCAACAACTTGTTATTTAGGTTGAACCCTAAATTAGAATATAATTGTTTTTAGGGGATATTTTAGTTTCCAAAGAATTACATCTCCAATCCACACTTATCAATAGTGTAAAAAGAAAAGACTTACAAACTCCAAGCTCTTCACCCAAGCACCAAGTTTTCCTAGTTTCTTTGTTGCATTCAACCCTAAAACCCAAACCCTCTATCTTCCTTGTCATGTATTTTTTGTAAGCAATGTATATCCTTGGGGTAGTCTAGGAGCATTCCGCCAACATCTAGGGATTTGGGCCATCTCTTAGGTCCTTTTACCACTTGTTATAAGCCAAACCAATTTATTACCAATGATGTGAAAGGAATCTATTATTAATGTCCAATGCATGAATCTATGATCCCCATTAGCCTTTTTGATTGGAAAAGAACCATTTAGAGAGATCTTGCTTGCTCACTAGACATATTTCATCCTTTACACATTCGTGATACATCTTCTAGATTGAGCAATAAGAACATAGAGTTGGTCACTCCAATGGTCTCTAGAGGGCTTCTCTTTCGAGCAATGAGTGGAATACCTAATACTCAATGAGAAGACTTGTTTAGAGAGTTTTCCTTTGCTTGTTTGGAATACACATCTCTTTTCTCACCACTTTGATATGTGTCTCCCATATTGTTCAATATGCACATAGTGTTGGTTTGTTATCAAGCATAATCCTCAATTAAACTACACTTCAAAATTCAATCTCCCTTGCTATCTTGACAAATTCATTCTTTTTCTCAACACTTTGGTGATATGACTTCCATATTGAACAACTAGCATAAAGTATTGGTCCCTAGCCCCAACCCTAGGGTTCCTCTTTCAAGTAGTCATTCTAAGAATTCATACTCTAGAGATTTTCCTTGTTCATCAAGCAATTTTACCACTTTACTCAAGAATTTCGTTATATGTTTCCCAATTCATTAGCACACCCACCAAAGCACCAATACTTGTGAAATATATACTTCAAATCTCGCACCTTACTTGTTGTGGCTCATTAATGTTATATATATATATATATATATATAAGCTTAGATCCATCTTAATTCCAAATCATTAAGCATTATTTGCAATTATCTTATTAACAAGTTTACTCTTAAGATTTTAAACATAAATTTATATTAACACAAGCTCAACCATCTAATATTATTCAAAGAAAATAAAGAATATATATAAAATAAAATAAAATAAAAAAGCAAAATAATCGATTATTAACCATTTTGATAACCATATTTTTATTTTAATAATAATTATTTTATTTTAATATTACAACATAACCAATTAACATAACATTATTTTAATATTACAAACTAATTAATTAACATAGCCATATTTTAATTTTAATAATAATAATTTCATTTTAATATGTCCATTTATTTACAAATACCAAATTGATATAAAAATAAAAATAAACTCTTTATATAATAGATTCATTATTTGTAAGAAAAATGATCCAACACAATTAAAATTACATTATCTTTTATATAAATCAATGTGTTTACTGCACAACCACTTAAGTTAAGTGCCATAAATAATTAATAATTAATTACTTATTGTATATGCTTGAGCTCTATATTATCATTCACCTTTCTCTAGTTAAACAGGTTGTGTATGTATCACCTACCAACTACCATTTATCCATGCATTAACTATCAATTATTCATGCATGAGCTACCTATAATCCATGCATTAATAACTACCAATTGCCCATGCATGAGTTACCAATTATCCATGTATTAATTACCAATTATCCATGCATTAACTACAAATTATCTATACAATAACAATTTTTTTTTTAATATCTCATTTTGTTTTTTTGTTTATTAAATACTATTTGTTTTATGCTTATATTAACTTTAATAATTTAGTCTGAATAATGGATATAAAATTATATATTTTACTCTTTATTTAAGAGTCAGATTTTAAACATAAATTTATATTAACACAAGCTCAACCATCTAATATTATTTAAAAAAATATAAAATTATAAAACAAAATAAATAAATAAAAAGCAAAACAATCAGCTATCAAATATTTAACCATTGTGATAACCATATTTTCATTTTAATAATTATTATTTTATGTTAATATTACAAGCTAACCAATTAACATAACCATATTTTAATATTACAAACTCACTAATTAACATATCTATATTTTAATTTTAATAATAACAACATAACCATATTTTAATATTACAAACTAACCAATCAACATAGCCATATTCTAATTTTAATACTAATAATTTCCTTTTAATATGACTATTTATTTACAAATACCAAATTGATATAAAAATATAAAAAATCTGATCACATATACCTAATTGATATAAAATATAAAAAATCTTGTTATCAGAGTTTTATTATTTGTAAGAGAAATGACCCAACACAAATCTATAAAAAAATTGCATTATCTTTTATAGAAATCAATGTGTTTATTAGCACAACTTAAGTTAAGTGCTATAATAATTAATAATTAACTACTTTTTGTATATGCTTGTGCTCCATATTATCATTTACATTTCTTTACTTAAACAGGTTGTGTATGTATCACCTACCAACTTATATACCAATTATCTATGCATTAACTACCTCTTATCCATGCAATGACTACCAATTATCCATGCATTGACATCAATTACCATGAGATAAGGGTTATTCATGCATTAACTATCAATTATCAATGCATTAACTACCAATTATCCATGCAGTAACAATTTGTTTTTTTTTATATAATTTTTTTTTCTCTTTTTATATCAATTTTTGTCTTTTATTTATTAAATAATATTTGTTTTGTGCTTATATTAATTCTAATAATCTAGTATGAATAATGGATATAAAATTATATGTTTTAGCATTTTTTAACAATTAGTTATCTTCACAAAAACTAGATAGTTAATTGGACTATAAACATTCACGCCACAATGACACAAAAATTAGAAACTAGACCTAAAAACCCTTTTGCCTTTTGCCGTTGAAAACTTTACTAATCCGGAAACAGAATGCAGTCTGTAACAGTGGCAGCTTACAGAGTAAACAGAATGCAGTCTGTAACAGAAGAAGAAGTTGAAGTGTTAACAGAAAGCTTAAACAATCTCAAAATCTTTTCTGCAGTCATCGACAAATTGGAAATGATCGAGAATGGCGTTGTGGTCGCAAAAGATGAGCTTGAAACCGATTGGTTCAGACTCCAGGAAGAACTCGCCGACTGCTTCTGCCAACTGCAAGCCGTAGAGGTACACGTTTTTCTTTTTCCAGAATACTTTTATAGATATGTTTTCTCATTTAGTATATGGTACCATTTGTAAATTGTGATGACAGACACCTAATTGAAAATCAGTCTATTTTGTGATGAGATTTTATCGTTGTGAAACATGCAGAATACCGATAATTCTTATCCAATGGTGGAGGCCAAAAAGAGTTTGATGGAAGAAGTATTGACACTGAAGAAGATTGTGGATGAAGTATGCCCGCTTATCATAAGGCCGAAGAATGGTACAAGTATCATGGAAATGTCGTCTTCAGATCAATTAGCAGTTACAGCCCTTGAATATAAAGATACAGAACATCAAGAGCAGACTGGTCAGAGTGAGAGTGAAAGTGAGAATCAATCCCGCCACATGAACCGGTATTCAGTGGAGAAGAATGATTTTGAATCTGCTTCGGCGGGTTCCTGCGACCAAGAAGCGGAGAAGAAGCATGATTTTAAATCTGCTTCGGCGGGTTCCTGCGACCAAGAAATTTGCAGAATGGTGGGAAGCCAGAGAAGTGATTTATCTACTGAACGTCCAAAGCGCTGCATTGATATAAAGAATAGCGTCAGATGCAGAAGAGAGAATACAGTGTATGAAATAGAGGGAATACGTCCAAATGAGAAAGAAGAAAATGTTATCAAGTGGGTATTTGAAGGTTTCTTGAATGAAACCAGAGAATGTAAGAGAGACCAGGATACAGTGGGTGAAATCAAGGGAACACATTCAAATGAGAAAGAAGAAAATGTTATGAATGGGGTACTTGAAGATCCCAGGAATGAATTCACAGGATGTGAATTAAAGGACCAGTCTACTGAGAGTGAGAGTCGATCCCTTGACGTGATTACTGATCGAATTGGAGATTCTTCGGACAATTTATCTTGTGAGACCGAAAGAGTTGCTGAGACGTTAGCGGGTGAGCCAATCTTAGCAGGAGAATTGAAGGAGATCGGAGAGAAAGGGCGCCGCCGTTACAAGTTCTTCCGAAGATTTTCAAGATGGTTTTGTGGAAGGACAAAATTATGAAGAAATGTTAGGAAATTTAGTCCTGTATTATTCTTTTATATTTGGAAGATGGCCAATATTAAGATTTTGGAAAGACTTGACCAATGTATGTTTTTTTCTATTTATCTTCCAATCAAAATATAGGTATTTTGTTGGAACAGTTTCGAAGGCGATAGAGTGTTTTTTAGAATAGTTTCTTTTTGCAGTATCTAAAAAGCCATTTGCAAGCCCGTTTCCAAGATTTCAAATAGCAATCTTATGTTTTAAAAAAAATGGTCAAGAGAGGCGCTGGAAAACCGCACTATATGTTTTCAAAAAATTAGATGCAATCTCTTGTTTTTGCGTCTCTGCTTGAACAGCTTGGACTTGGCCTTGGTGCCTATGTTTGGGTACTTATTGGAAAGCATTGATAACAACAAGGGATGGGCTTAGATTCATGTATGGTTTTTGTAACGATTGAACTGAAATTTGTAATTACAAGTTTGAAAATCGAACGTGTAATTATTGTCTTACGTGCTAGTATAGATATGATGTGCATTGTGAACCTAGGTTTTTTAAGAATCCTTCAAAGGTCCGAGAATTTGGATAAATGAGGGATCAAGAATCCAACTAAGAAATTGGTGGATGTTAAGAAGTGAACCTCTAGGTTGCTGCTTCTAGTGTCGATATTGCATTGATATTGAAATTGGTGGATGTTAAGATGTGTCGATATTGCCTTGATATTGAGTATTGTACTGTATCGAATTATCGAATTTGCACTTGCTTGCTCTCGTGTGACTGATGATATTCTTAATGGTTGTCTCGTCTTAGGGTTCTTAATGGTTGTCTCGTCTTGTCACTTATTCATG
The DNA here is from genome assembly GCA_001517045.1 of Pseudotsuga menziesii. Classification (NCBI taxonomy): domain Eukaryota; kingdom Viridiplantae; phylum Streptophyta; class Pinopsida; order Pinales; family Pinaceae; genus Pseudotsuga; species Pseudotsuga menziesii. The sequence goes on along the minus strand of LPNX010098981.1, from coordinate 25,918 downwards.
CGCCTTTTTGGTGTTCTCGTGGAAAGTATTTTTAGGCAATAAATGAACAGGCACAAGCTCAGAAAAGAGGTGTTGAATTGTTCCATAAAATTCTGGATGTTAGAAATACTGCTTTGATTTCACCGCAAACCAATCGAGGCAATGTCTGCAATAGCTCAAACTGCCTTCAATAAATCTGAAGATGTTGCACGATTAGGTGTCAACACAAGACACTGAAATTTGATATTGCAGTTCTTGCTTTCGAATTCTTTACTGTAGGAAGCAGAGACATTTGATTCAAATATACTCTCCACTCAATGATGGTAGTGATCAGAATATTTCTTTAAACACATCAAAATATTTCTGTAAATAGATCAGAATATCTCTGTACGTGCCTTTTCTGTAAATACATCAGAATATTTCTGTACGTGCTAGCTGCCAAAATAGAGACCGTGACCTCGTTCTTCATGCGCTGTCTCATAGAGAAGACCTTCAAGTGCTGCAAAATTCTATTTTATTTTTTTTAAATATGTCACTATCCTCATTTATAGAGGCATATATGATCATTTTGAGAACCAAACTCAAGCCAGTTTGAGGACATGAAACCTATGCGGAAGATTCTACTTGAAATTATAAAGAATAATTTATTTCATGGAGTCCCAGGAATATCAGTTCATATCAATTTGTGCAAGGGTCGTCATTTCAAAGCAGGGTAATGCTATTAACCATTTTTTTAAGTATATCTTTTATCCATCATCAAAATTGGCAATATAACTTCGAATTGCAAATAATAGTTTTGGGCAATAACATAATAATAAAAACCCTTAAGGGGTTTGGTGTGTTGGTCACTCCAAGTTCTGTTAAAGAGCAGAGATTGTTGGCTAGTCCAAGTTCTGTTAAGGAACAGAGACTGTTAAGGTCACAGGTTAAAATCCCTCTGTACAAAAAGATGGTTTCTTGTGCAGTGTCCAGCGATGTCCAATAAGCTGCTCAAAAGTTATAATGGTACCGATAAGATTCAACCCCATATCAAGCGAGTACAAAACCCACTCAATTTCTTTGTAAAAAAATGAAAATAACATAATAATAAAAACTCGACAACAGAAACTCAAACAATTAAAGAAGAAAAGACCAGCCTTCTTATCTTGAACCAAGAATCTGAGAGGGAAAGACCAGCCTTCTTATCTTGAACCAAGAATCTGGGCCCTCTCAAATTTTGTTTCAATCAAGAAAAGGGTGTCTTTAGCAAATCCGACTAGTTTTATACTTTATGCGGAGCAGAGATTGCGATTGGCATGAGGCTTTTCTTGCTCCCAATAAATCCTTCGACAATGATTCCTTCGGTATGGTTTACGATTAAACCATCATTGGTAGCCTCCTTTTCTTGTAGTTTTACAATTCGCCCATCCCCAACATTGTTCATCAAGGCTAAAAAACCATGTTTTTCATATGGCATCCAAGATCATAATCTTACTCAGATACTTCACTTTAGTTCGTAGGCACAAGATCTCTTACTCGCCAGACTGATTAAGTTATAATCGTTGTGATAACTAGGCCAGGAGTTTTACTTCTATACAATTCTTAAACTATTAAGAAAGACAATTTTTAAATTATTAAGGAAGAAAATATGCACCAAATAAGAATATAAGAATAATTGATTGAAAAGGTTCACAAATTTGTTTCAATAATCAATAATATACAATAATACATATATATAGTATATAATGCATAAGTGACCTCAAGAGTATAATTGTTGGGGTAAGATAACGAACTTAAGTTAGAGTATTCAATAATGATCAAGAAGACCTGCCTATATTGCTACCAACAATTTTGAAGAACTCTTGGCAAGGGGTTGGGGTAAGTTGCGCACCATCGTGGATGCTGGACAAGCTCAGAAGACACCACGCAAGACAAAAATAGCACGATAGGCGGAAGATAGACTACTTTTGATTATTTTTTGTCACTTTTTGTACTTGTTGACCATTTTTTGTGGATATTGGTCATTAGTCAATTAAATCAGCTAGGAGTTAGTTAGAAGTGGGCCATGAATGTAAAGGCGCAAGCCTATATATAGAAAGTAGAATTGTGAATGAAGATATCTCAGAAAGATTGATACGATAGAACAATTGAACTATTGTAGACGAATTGTTATCTGTTTCGATCTGTGGGTGGATGTGCAGAAGTAATATGATAAGATGGATGTTGATCTGAATTGTCGTTGTCTTCTTTTGTCTTTACTATCTTTATGTTCCTGATGATGAATGCTAAGTGAATCTGAAATATGGATCTATAATGCTATGTTTTTCCCTTTATGAATACTGTCATGTTTTTCGATCTAGATATGCTAAAGTTATGAATGAATGATGTGCAATAATGAATGGTTCTGTTGGAGAAGTTGATATGATATGGTTGTTAAGCTGATGAACCGTCGATTCCCTAACCCTCTTCTATACTGCAAAAACCTGGTTTCGTCAGCCCTCCCTCGAACATCTCAGGTGAGACCTCATCTGCTTAACAACTATAATTCTAGTTTATTTCCTTTCTTTTTGAGATTATCCTCCCTCTTGTTGGCTAATGTCTGCATGATGCGAGTGTCCTCTGCACTTTCTTGCTGCTTTTATTTCCATTCTTTTACTTCTTGGATCAGCCCTTGGATCCACTCTTTTAGTTCATCTATTTGGAATATCCATCGACAGGAATGCTAGGAGAAGGACTAATTTAATTTTGTAATTTCCTTTATTTAGAGAATGTTTTAATTTAAGTAGGTAGATCTCCTTTTTGGTCTCCTCAAGCTTTGACATCAGGGAAGCATATACAGTTCGATTGTCTTCCAAGGTAGCTACATGTGTTTCAATAAATTTATTTATTTACGTGGAGAGTGGCGTTCTGTCGATTCAAAAAGTAGATCTCTCCCTCAATATGTTTCCTTTCATTGTTTAGCTTTAATAATATGGGGAGGGCCATTGCGGACCTAGTGCTCTCCATATCTTTAATATACTCTTGCTTATCCTTCAAGATTTGTACTACTTCCACCACTGCTTGGGGATCTTTCCCTAGATATACTAGTTGGCTCTCCAGTTATCCTCTCTTGTCCTCCACAACCTTTACTTTATTTTACAAGTAAATATTCTCATTGGTTATATAATTTTTTATCCACCTAATCCATTCATCCCGATAGGGTTATTTCAAGTAATTATAAAACACCATGACATTGACCCTTTACCTATAGATCTTCCTCGATATTGAACAAATCAATTACCCTACAGAATAGGAGTTGCAATTTGATGGTTTATCATTACTTACCCACCTTTTTAGGACAATGCCACAGAAACAGAGTTGCATGAATGCAAGTCAGCTAGTGACATTCAGAGAAGGAAGGAAGATAGAAAGGAAGGCGCCCGAGGTAGGTGATGCTTCCTTTTATTGTTTTATCAATAGTCCACATATTTCAAGAGAGGTAGGTCCCCTTCGTCATACAAAAGATATTAATAAGAAAAAGGACTTACCGCCAGAGGAAGGATATATTGATGGCCTTTTATATTCTCATATATAATATGCAACCTAGTTTAGTTACCGCACTTATTCGAGTTCGCTTATGCCATCTTCAAGAAAAACGTTGGGGGCAACCAATAAGTTAGGGTAGACCATATTATAAAAAAAAAATTCATTCGCTTTAGATAAATCTCATTTTTAGGTGGTCACAAGAATTACTCATCCGGGCGATAGGCGCTTAAAGTAAATTTTATTCTTAATAAACATGGCCATTTCAGGACGTTACCTATGATAGTTGAGCATAGCCCATAGTCTTGTCTCAATCCCAGGAGCTTGGATTAACGGTTATGGAACAATGTGATGCATTACTTACAATGCACCCATTTTGGATCATCAACCCATAGATAGAAGACACATCATGGGTTAATTCATGCAAGGATAGTTGTGCCCGAAAAAAACTGGTTTTATGCGTGCCCAAAATGTTATCTTTTTATTGCCTATAGATTCATGGAAGAAACCAAGTTCTCTTGGAACAGATTTTACAAATCCTTCTTAACATTAGTTTTTAGAGAAACCTAGTTTTTAGCAGGGCCAAGGCTTAGTGGGTCTTCGAGGGCAATAAAATGGAATTTTTCTTTATGAAGATTCACATTTAATATAATTTATCGAGGTAATTTAACAAAAATTGCTCTAACAAAATTCTTATTGGAAGCATTTTGATTAACACTTATACAGCTTCTGTTCAACCTAGTGAACCTGTCATTTCTCGTACCTTCTTCTCCCACCTCGCTCTTCCTCCTTGTAATTTTCAATACGCCCTTTGATCAGGCTGAGCTTATCCAGCATGTACGCTCATGTTGGTTTTAAGCTAGCTGGCTAGATTGAGCTGGCTAGGGTGGGTCCCCTTCAGGTCAAAGAGTTCATAGACAAAGTCACTCTGGGATGCCAAATTTTTTTGAAACTTCCGGCTGTACTGTAGCCCATCCCTCCAGTTGCTGTCACTATCCTCTGCCCCACTGGCCTGATCCCAACATCAAATCATGTCTGCAGAGCAGCGTTGTCAACGTTAAGACTGGACTAGACTGCCATTTCTTCTTCTCCTTCACGGTTTCGGTGCAGACGGCCTCATGGGATGGGATACCCAAATCTGCGCTCTCGGCAAGCACTTTGATCAAAGGAGGGTAGGTGCCTGATCGTGCTCTACGCTTGGTAAGCCTGTTGCAGAGATTCAAGAGGAGCTTCATCGGCTGCAAAGTAATCGCAATCGCAAAGGAGAACAGGGCATTCCGTACGCAGGCAGGACGATGGGGCGCATGCAGTTCAAAAAATCTTTGCGTGTGGACAAGTAGGTTTTTTACTGGTAAGGTTAAGTTCTATGAAAGATGTATTCATTCCATTCTCGTATCGATCCGATCTGTGTGGGTAACTCATTAGATGTGAATATTGGGCCATTGGTTTATAGATCGGGCTTAAAAGACAGTTTGTGATATTTGTATAGTTTAATAAGGGTTGGAATGGGCTTTGATGTGTAGATCAAGTCAGCCAGATCATCCAGAGACATTGATGTAGCTGTTTGTTTATTGTAATTAAGGTCGTCAAAGGAAATGCAAAGGTTTGTGTGTGAAATTTTTTTGATATTGCCTTTGTGAGTGCGCTTGCAGGCGGCTTTAAAGATTATTAACGAAATTTATTTTTTCTTTCCTGCGTGAGGGCCATAGCTGGGTTACAGGAACCCATCTATTTTTTCCTGTGGATAAGTCTCTTTTGCAGATTGGATGGATTTAAATGATCCCATTTTTTTATATGCATCGGACGATCGCTCGCTCAACATGATGAAGATTTTTCGGCAAAATGTTTTGCACGAAACTTCAGAAATCTAAAAGTGAAAGGAGTTTCAATGTGCAACGCAAATCTTACGAAACCACACACCTGTTGTACTAAAGGAATTTTGATGTGCATAGACAGCTTGAAGAAATTATTCATTAAAATAACTACAAACATTGAAAGACCATAAAATAATTAGTTTATATTATTTCAATAGATTGAAAAAAAAATAGCCCATGAAAACACGCTACCTGGATTATTTTTTAATTTATTGAATGAGAATTAATTATATTTTAATTAATTAAATAAAAGAAAAAAATAATGTGGATAGGGATAGAGAATGTGATCTCGGAGTGGAGTTTGTTTATAGGAGATAAAGAATGTGTTTTTTTAGGTGAGGTATTACTCTTGTTTTCTTTCAAATTTAGGTAATTTATAATATAAATTAAAAAACTATGTGATATTGTAATTTAGTGTTATCAGTAAAATGTAGTTATTTATATTTGAGTGTTTTTATTTTAATTTATTTTTCATATCTAAAAAGAGAAAAATTTGTAGAGAATTTAACATGTATAGTTTTCCCATATTGGGGTATGTTATTCTTAATAAAATCAATGACATATTTAAAAAATGAAATTTTTTGAAATTCAAAGGAATATGCTTATAAAGTTTCATCCTCGTGCAAATCTAAGAAAAACATATTCTTTGCTCCATTCCAAATTTTAAAATATAAATAGGTATCTATATAATTAACGGAAGATATTAATGTAAAAATTGTCAAAGTTTTACCAAAGAGAAAGAATCATTATGGCAAGATCCCATAAAATTTGTAACAGGACAAAGCAAAGTAATTTTGAGATAAACTCTAATTAAAAGACTTTGCAAGTGTGATATTTTGTAGGCAATATTTGTAATGGATAACTATCTTCTAATAAAAAGTGTAATTGGATAACAGTTTAAACAAAATAAATATCAAATTTTACAATTCTATCCAAGCAAGCAAAGATTGTTTGTTCAAACAAAATTTTTCCAAAAATGTCACTTATCCGTCAAAGTTTTGCAATATGACATGTACCTATGAAATCTAGCATCTAGCTGGCAATCTTGGGCCTAAAACCATGCTTAAAAAAATCATAGTAAAGAACACACCCATGAGCCAAAAACCATTCCTGAAAAAAAATCATATTAAAGAATAAACCATGGAGCACTAGGATGTCAAAACATAGAGATGAGTTGGAAGATATTGTTGGGGAGTTATTGTGCCCCAATATTTT
>LPNX010098981.1:0-19332 GCA_001517045.1 Pseudotsuga menziesii | reverse complement strand
TTAATTTTATATGAGTAGGTTTTTAAATATGTAGATCATTTTATATGAGTGGGTTATATTTGGCAAAAAAAAATTTAGTATATTACATAATATTTTGTAACTATCTTATAAGTTTATATATGATAATTGTGATGAATCAAGGAGAGTTAGATATATTGTTTAATTGTTAGTTTGTGTTATGAAGAGTTATGCTCATCTTCTGGTGAGTTTTAAGTATGACTTGTTTTAATCTATTAATGAAATGGAAACATGTTATTTTCATGTTTATTTTTAATATATGTCTATGACATATATGTCAATCTATTTATTATGTATTATGTGAGTTATGTTTTAACTTAAATAAATGTGATTAAAGGATAATTAATGGATTCTATAGCTCCTCTAAATCTTCAATACTCTACAAATTATTTAACACATCAAATATCAAAGGTGCCTCAAGTAGACTTCTTTCCTTTGGAAGGTTGAATTTACAATGTTCAATGATTTGCAATATTTATTATTTTGAGATTGCATGTGTTATATCATTTTAGTGTATATTATTTATAATAAAAGTCTTCTTTTATATTTTTTACTTCATTAGTTTTAATCTTTATAGCATAGATTTATTTTTTTTCAAAAAATTGCTCTCTTTTTCACAAAAAAATGTTTCACTAATTAAGATTGTTTTCTTCTTTACTTAGTGCTATTGAGATTTTACAAGTTTCTCATTATTTCATAAGTTTCTCATTCTTGGATAACAAACTTTGTTATCCATTTAAGTGACAAAAGCTCAATTTACAATTTTGTTAACTTCAAAACTTAACTAAACAAAACTTTGGACAATGAAAATGTTCATGTACTTAAAGGTATGTTCATTAGATTATGAATCTTGAAGTCTTAAAATAACATAATAAATGAGAGTCCACAACACTAGAGAACAATTCCAAGATAGATAAAAGAAAAGGGTTATATAATAACTCATTAAAGAATAAAATAACCTATTCCAAGTACTTCATGCCATGGTTTAATCCCTGTAGATGCATGTATCAAGATTCCTCAATAATAATTACATGTCTTCTATACATACATATTACAATATCCCCTTTATTAAATGACCTTATTAATTAAATTTACAATCTAACAATTTTTTAAAAATCAATTAAACAAAACTTATTTAAAAATATCTATATACTTGAAGGTAAATTGTTCAAACACTTTTCCAAATATACAAACATGCATGATTGGTTGATTCTTCTCATTCAAGAATGACCTCTTCTAAAACCACTTGCAACTTTTATTATATAATAAAGCTTTAATGAATAAATGTTTATTTATTCAACAAACAATTATAAAACAAACAAAACAAATATGAAACTTTATAAGCATATTAGTTTGAATTTCAAAAAAATTCATTTTTTAAATATGTCAATGATTTTATTAAGAATAATATACCCCAATATGGGAAAACTATAAGTGTTAAATTGTCTACAATTTTTTCTCTTTTTAGATATGAAAAATAAATTAAAATAAAAACACTTAAATATAAATAACTACATTTTACTGATAACACTAAATAAAATATCACATAGTTTTTTAATTTATATTATAAATTACCTAAATTTGAAAGAAAACAAGAGTAATACCTCACCTAAAAAACACATTCTTTATCTCCTATCAACAAACTCCACTCCTCCTTCGAGATCACATTCTCTATCCCTATCCACATTATTTTTTTCTTTTATTTATTTAATTAAAATATAATTAATTCTCATTCAATCAATTAAAAAATAATCCAGGTAGCATGTTTTCATGGGCCATTTTTTTTTCAATCTATTGAAATAATATAAACTAATTATTTTATGGTCTTTCAATGTTCGTAGTTATTTTAATGAATAATTTCTTCAGGCTGTCTATGCAGATCAAAATTCCTTTAGTACAACAGGTGTGTGGTTTCGTAAGATTTGCGTTGCACATTGAAACTCCTTTCACTTTTGGATTTCTGAAGTTTCGTGCAAAACATTTTGCCAAAAAATCTTCATCATGTTGAGCGAGCGATCGTCTGGTGCATATAAAAAAATGGGATCATTTAAATCCATCCAATCTGCAAAAGAGACTTATCCACAGGAAAAAATAGATGGGTTCCTGTAACCCAGCTATGGCCCTCTCGCAGGAAAGAAAAAATAAATTTCGTTAATAATCTTTAAAGCCGCCTGCAAGCGCACTCACAAAGGCAATATCAAAAAAATTTCACACGCAAACCTTTGCATTTCCTTTGACGACCTTAATTACAATAAACAAACAGCTACATCAATGTCTCTGGATGATCTGACTGACTTGATCTACACATCAAAGCCCATTCCAACCCTTAATAAACTATACAAATATCACAAACTGTCTTTTAAGCCCGATCTATAAACCAATGGCCCGATATTCACATCTAATGAGTTACCCACACAGATCGGATCGATACGAGAATGGAATGAATACATCTTTCATAGAACTTAACCTTACCAGTAAAAAACCTACTTGTCCGCACTCAAAGATTTTTTGAACTGCATGCGCCCCATCGTCCTGCCTGCGTACAGAATGCCCTGTTCTCCTTTGCGATTACGATTACTTTGCAGCCGATGAAGCTCCTCTTGAATCTCTGCAACAGGCTTACCAAGCATAGAGCACGATCAAGCACCTACCCTCCTTTGATCAAAGTGCTTGCCGAGAGCGCAGATTTGGGTATCCCATCCCGTGAGGCTGTCTGCACCGAAACCGTGAAGGAGAAGAAGAAATGGCAGTCCAGTCTAGTCTTAATGTTGACAACGCTGCTCTGCAGACATGATTTGATGTTGGTATCAGGCCAGTGGGGCAGAGGACAGCGACAACAGCTGGAGGGATGGGCTACAGTACAGCCGGAAGTTTCAAAAAAATACGGCATCCCAGAGTGACTTTGTCTATGAACTCTTTGATCTGAAGGGGACCCACCCTAGCCAGCTGGCTTAACCAGCATGAACGTACATGCTGGATAAGCTCAGCCCTTTGATCATGCCCCCATACAAGGATGCTCTGACTTGTTTCCTAAAAATCATAGGCACATAATCCACTTCCTTTGGGGTGGTTGATGATCCAACACAATCCATCTTAGGACAACCTTCCTCCTTAATTTGCCATGACATTGGCATTTTCATTGTGTTTTCGCCTTGTGTGATACAAGGAAGTAGATTTTGGTAATAAATTCAAGTTTTTTTTGCTGGTTCTTTATCTTTAATATATTTTTGCATTTTCCTAATAAGGATCACTATTTTTATAGATTCGAGATTGAGATTGTTTTTTTTTTATATATTTTTACATTTTATCAATGATGATTATAGTCTTTATAGATACGAAATTGAGATTGTTCATTTTACTATTTAGATTTCAGGTATAGGTGTGACCTTTTTAACTTTACATTTTTCGGAAAAGATCTCACTTGTAATTTATGACTAATTAAACTAGTCTTTGAGATTAATTTGCTTTTTAATTATATTAATATAAGATTTTGATTTAATTACCAAATTAATTCCTAAATTTCTATTTTTAAATTTTAATTTTAATTTAAATCTCATTTTACTTGTGTGTCCAAATAGTTACTAGTGAGTTATCAAATACCCTACTACTACACTTGAAAAGTGATACAATAATTATGTCTTTAATGAATATAAATTCATAATCATTTATTAATCTACAAGGCCATAACACATGCATGCAAACTCTATTTTAGATACATAATACAACATTGGAAATCTTACACTGCAATTATTTATTATGTTGTAGCCCATAATTATTTATATTTGGTCTTAATGTTTTGTCACTTATGTGTGAGTGTATATTTTTTTATGTGATTGGATTTTTATATGTGTGAATGTGCCACTTATGTGCATGAGTGCATGAGTATGAGTATGTTTATTAGATTAGTCTGAATGACAAATTCACGTATAAGTGATGGTTAGTTGTATGAATTTGTCCTTGTGTGAATATGTTGTGTGTGTGAGAGCTAGTATGTCACTTATAAATGTTTGCAAAAAGGGTCAAAATGCGTCACTTATTTATGTGTGTGTGAGAAATGCACACACATATGTGACACACTCAATACTAATCCACACACCCACATAGCAGAAACAACACACCCACACACATTTAAGTGATGCACTCATACATAACTGATGCACTCGCACATAAGTGATGCACTCATACATAAGTAGTGCTCCCACACAACTAGCCCACACATCTACATAAAGAATACACTATAAACCACACAACCACGTCGTTAAATCTCTCTCTCTCTCTCTCTCATATAATAAACACACACTTATACACATTACAACAATAATTGAGAAGAGATGTATGTCACTTATATTGTCATTACATCTAGATAAGTGATGCATCATGGCTCTATAAAAGAGAATGAACCTGGCATGAGGGGATCAATAGAGTGGAACCTATAACTTCTCCAATTTTGAGGGAAGAGATCTCACATTTAACTCATGACCGCTTGAGCTAACCCTTAAGATATTTTTATTAACTAAAATTATGTCCAAAAGTTTAAGATATTTGTATTAAACTAAAATTATGCTGCAAGAATTATATATATTCATCTTCAATTCATCCCATTAAAGAAGATCAAGCATCCCTTTAAAACCAAAAGGATTATTAAATTCACAATATTGAATACTTGACACTTCTATATTTGACAACCTATTATTCTTCCTAATCTTTCTTGTATAAGAGAAAAAACTCTTTCTCTACACCCTCTCATGCCATTAGGGAAAAATTCTTTCTCCCCACAATCTCCTACCATTAGAAGATTAAGTATCCCTTTTAAACTAAAATATGATTAAATCTGCAATATTGAATAATTCACACTTTTATATTTGTCATTGTAATATTTGTCTTAATATTTACAATAATAATAATAATAATATATTTTTAAGGTCACTGTCAACCCAGACACCAATTTGGTGTATGAGACCCCTTGTTTGTGCTATAAGTATACATAAGTGTACATACCCTATCTTCTTCCGTATATTTGAACATATAGCCTCTTAGAAGGAAACATATGTTCTTAACCATTACATTCACACCAAGGTTGGTTTCCTATACCGAAGCACTTCTAACAACTTCTATAACTTATAGAAATTTAGGTGACATTTCCTATATAATTAATTAGGATTTTAGGTGGTACTCCTTATATAATTAAATAGTTCATAAGTAACACTCTACCGACCATTATGTACTTATAAGTAATATTTTAAATTCATTTTAACCAATAGAGAATTTATGTTTTAAATTCATTTCTACCAACGAAAAATTTATATTTTTAAATATGCTTATTTCTCTTTAATACATATCCATAAAATCACATAATGGTAAGATACACAAAGTTGTAATTATGGGAAAACAAAATGAGTATTTTTTTAAATATTATAAATTAAGTTTTTATTTAATATGGTAATAAATAATATAATGTTACTCTGTTAATTATTTATGTTAATTATGATTATTTAGTATTTTGTTAAAAGTTCATCATAAATTAAATTAATATTATTAATTATTATTATTTAGTATTTTGTTGAAAGTTCACTATAAATTAAATTAATATTATTAATTAAATTAATTTTATAAAAATTGTTATTATAAGAATTTTGTTGAAAGTTCACTATAAATTAAATTAATATTGTTAATTAAATTAATTTTATAAAAATTGTTATTATATGTTATTATCATGGATTTTATTTTAAATGTTTTTGTGTTTAAGAGAGATGACGATGATTATTATTACGAAGAACAATTATTATCATGGAGTTATTTTTGATATCTTAGTGTATGACATATTATTATTTTTATTATTTCATCTAAACTAATTTTAGTTTTTTCAAACTTTATTAAAATGAAAAATCACAAAAAGTTGGTTTTCTCAAACTTCATTAAAAAAATCATAAAAACATTTATAAACAAGTCACAACATTAATTTGTTCGCACCGAACCTAATTTAAAAAAAAAACTAATGTTTAACTTTATAAAATTTTAAAAATAATTAAATTATTTATTAAATTATGAATTTACAACCCATTTGATTGGTAACTCATTGGATGACGTATGCCTTGGAAAACAATCCCCGGCGTTGGCGGCAGAGGTGATGTAAGACATTTTAATGAGTTTCGGGTGCATTTACGAACTTTGTGTCGATTCCAAAGATGATTTAATGAGGAAGGTGGGATCAATGGTTGTGTTGGCATCCAATGGGCCATCCTACGAGTTCCACTACTGCAACATTGACATGCCACACCATTCTATCGCATTTTGTACCATGCATGTGATTAATGCACATTAATGCAGTGGTTTTGGTGGGTTGTGCACCTAATGCATTGGTTGCCCAGAGAACTGAGCAATTCTTTTGCTCTTCAACAACTTTGGTGTAATAATAATCGTTAGCAGCCGTTTATTTCTTTTTGTTCGGCACTAACTAAGAGGGATTTGGTCAAGATTTCTTCATGGGCCAAGAAAAGGATGGATAGCTCCGAAAAGTATCTGTGAAAAACAACAAGGTTTAACCCATTGAATATGTTAACTTATGTCTAACTCTAGAGGCGGGAAGGTAGATTCAAGATCACAAGTTTTGCTGCTTCAAGAACCAGAAATTGAACAAGATGAGTATCTTGAGTACCTTGGACTTCAAGAGCTGGATACATAAGGAACAATGAATATCCACCTATAGTGATTCTGTGAGTAAGCTCTATAGCTTTGGAAATAGTTAATCACATAAAGACATTACAAATTTATGTATGTTATCACAGTTATAATTAGTTAAATTCATAACAAAAACTCGTAACAAATTTGTCTCTGTTAGCACAGCTGTAATGCGTTTGAACTAAATTTAGATGAGCAGTTACTGATTTTGGAAAGCTAATACTTTACCCTTTCTCTACAATCACAGAAGCCTTTTAATGCAGTCATGTTGAATACAATTGTACAACTATGTTATAGTTTCATGATTCTTTAAAAGATTAGCTAGTTTCAATGAATATTTGGGAACCTTCTCCCATGGGAAGTGAATCTTGCAACGCCTTTTGAGTCAAGTGATTGTTTAAGTGAAATGTTTGTTTTATGTAAGCCTCGCCAGTGAAGATTTAATTAGAGAAATGTAAAATCACTCGCAAATCATGCTCAAAAATTTGTGTGCTTTGCTACAAATCGTATCCCTGTAATTATGTTTTGTAATTCTAGGCATTCTACCATTGTTTTTAGTCACTATTGCATTCTACCATTGTTTTTAGTCACTATTATGTTTTGTAATTCTAGGCATTCTACCTCCCCTTTTGTCACTATCGAATAGATGTATGGAAATCACTATTGCAGTTGCATAATTTTCTTTACCACTAGTCGCCCAGCTTTGAAGCTCATGTTGATGTTTTGTGGAAGGTACATTTGTCGTGGGAGATGTAGCGGTGGTGGAGAGGAGTTGTAAAACTAGAGGAAAAGAAACATAAAACCTTTGTTGTGGTAGTTCCAGGTGGTTTTTTTTCCAATATCAAAGTTATAGATAGTAAGGATGAAGGAGTTGGAACATGAGAATGAGAATCACAACGGGAGTAAACAATAATAATGATGAGAGGGGAAACGATGTATTGAGAGAATTTGAGAACATGGAGGATATTTCCACCTATTTGGGTGATTATGTTTCAAAATTGTCGAAGGCAACTGTGAAGGAACGCAGAGGCTTTTGCAACGAATTTGCAATTATATTTTTTTTCACAAAAAAGGCTTTCCTGCTATTTGTATTAAATAAATGAAAAGGTTATATCATTCTTGTAAGTCCCTTACAAAACTTTTCAAAACATGATCCTTTAGATATACATCACATAGCCATTCTTTGATTCTAGAATCAAGAATTTTCCAAAAAAGCTGCATCTGTTAATCAGAAAGGAATCTGATAAGTGATATAACTTCTTCAAAAATATGCTCTAATTAAAGCTTCTTCAGGTCAAAAAATCCTTCAAAAGTCATCTTTCCTTCCATGTATTCATATATACTTACAGATCCAAACATGTGAGAAAGTGCTTCTTTAGAGAGTGAATCAACTGAAACATTAAAGCATCTAGAAATGTGACTAAATGTGATATTCACAAAAGTCTTTCTGAGCAGTTGGATTTTCTAAATCCAATGATTAAGAGAAATTACCTGTAGCTTTGATAATCCATTATGCCAATCAATAATGATTTTAGAGTCACCATATATAATGATATCTGAAACTCCAAGGAGTGAAGCTATGAGTAGTAGTCCATATAAGCTTATGAGTTCGCCTTTTTGTATTAGACCCCGAACCTCTACTAAAACATATGTGTAAAGAGTGATCCTTACTTAGGTTAAGGACAAAGCCACGACCACAATTATCAAGTTTGGATGCACCATCGAAATATCCAACCGATCCAATAATAACCTCTGTTGGCTTATAAAGCCTTTTAGTAATCTTTTTGCAAACATGATTCTCATATTCCTTAAATAAATACAGACTTCTAATGCTGCATGTAAGAGAATTTGGCCGAATATCTTGAAAAACAGTGAGGTTCCTAGAAATCCATATAGACGAAGAGACAAAGATAGGCAACAAATTGTATGAATCCTCTTTAAAAACCCAGTTTTGAAAATAGTTTTGTAAGCTTCCAGTTCCCCAAAAAGAACTAATGCCAAGTAGCTCTTTAATAGTTCTCCAGACTTCCTAGCAAAAAGAACATTCCAAAAATAAATGAATGCTAGATTCACCTTCATTTCTACACAAACAACAAAAACTAGGTCCCTGCCAGCCTCTATTTAGTAAATTTTTCCATGTAAGGATTTTGTTCTTAAGAGATAACCACCAAAAACACCTTAATTTGGTAGGAATGTTCCATTTCCACAATCCTTTTGACCACCAAGAAGTCTCCAGATTGCTGACTTTTTTTGCAATGAAATCCTAAGCCAACTTAGTTGTCATCACCCCATTTTCCTTATTTTCAGACCAAACCAGAGTGTCTTTTTCATTGTTGAGTTTTATACCAATAGTCTTCAGAATTTCAGTGAAAGATTCCCATTTATTTTTCCTCTACCCACTTAGACCCAGATATTTGGCATTTAGCCAGTAGCCACCTTTGAGGATATCCCATTTTGACCTCACCATAACATTCATAGTCCTCATATCAATCCATTCAAGATGCTCTAAAATATTAGATGGAAGATAGGGACATCCAATATCACCTATAAAAGGATCAATCCCAATAAGTATGTTTCTCTCGTTCCCTATATGACATCTTATACCTTTTTTCATCATGCTACTCCAAAACACTGAAGCATTTGCAAAATGGAACTCAGATTTCCTTATCCAAGTACTGATAGGTGTATTCTTCAGATATTTAGTCTTCATAACATAACTCCACATACTCTGAGAGAAAAGACATCTCCAGAGAAATTTAAGGCATAGAGCAGAGTTAAAAACTGATAGATTTTTTATACCCCAACCATCATGGTTCGTTGGGGAAGCTAATAAGTCCCAAGAAGCTAGATGGAATTTTCTTTCACCAGATGATCCAAACCAAAGAAAATGAAATATTTTTTTCCTTATAGAGGTGATGACAGATGCTAGAAGTTTTATCAGAGAGCACCAATATACATGAATGCTTTGTAGAGTAGCTTTAATCAAAGTTAGCCTGCCACCAAGAGTTAGGAAACTATAGGACCAATTTGAAATCATTTTGTCAATATTTTTTGTAATAGAATGCGAGTCCTTCAGTCTGTAGCTAGTGGGTTTTATATAGAATCCCAAATATTTAAATCCGGTCTCCAACTGCTCAAATTTATTCTAGAAAAGATCTGTTAATTCTTTTTCAATGTTGATATTCATACATGATGCATTGCAAAATAAATAAAAAAGAGAAAGAATAATCTTCCATTCATAAATATTGTCAATTCCAAAAAGAATCACATTGTCTACAAATAGTAAATGAGATATTAAGACCTTTTTTGAGAATTTAGAGAATTTAATACCTGAAAAAAGACCATACTCCCAAGATTTAATGATTAGTCTATTGAGCCCTTCAATCATTAGCAAAAATAACAATGGGGATAGAGGGAAGCCCTGCCTCAATCCTCTTGTACTCCTGAAGAATGAAGTTAGAGAGCCATTTATCAAGATAGAAAAATTTGCGGTGGTTACACAAGCCATTATCCAGTTTAAAACATTAACAGGAATGCCAATTTGGAGAAGAACCAATCTCAAACAATCCCAGTTGAATTTGTCATAAGCCTTAGATAGATCAAGCTTCATGATCACCGATCTAAGATTTTTTGACTTAACAGAGTGTAAGCATTCCTTGCTGGTCCCTAAAGCATCAAGAATCTGCCTGTTATCTAAAAACCAAACTACTCTTTGTATATGAATTTTGAAAGTAAAGGCTTTAGTCTATCAACAATTATCTTTGTAACCAATTTGTAGGCCAGATTGCAAAGGGATATAGGCCTGATATCAAGGAATGATTATGGATTGTCTTTTTTAGGGATTAATGTGATAAAAGTATCATTTAGGGCTCCCAACATATATCCTTTTCTTCTAGACAATTCTGTTAAATCTACTAAGTATTTCTCGAAGATGTCAAAGAAAGCTAGGAAAAATTCAACTGTCCAACCATCTAGCCAGGACTCTTGTCCTTAACAAATTTATGCAAAACATTCTGAATTTCATCCAAAGTAATTTATCTACATATGTCCAATCCCTCTTTTCTTGTAAAGAAAGATGGATAATGTTCCATAACTTTTAACTGATTGCCAATAAGAGCTTTCGATTGATCTTTGAACACAAATTTAAAATGTGTTTCTGTAGACAGTTTTATCTTAGCCTGTGAGTGATTCATAGAACCATTTTCATCAGAGATATTCCAAATAGCAGTTAAATTCTTATCAAATGATGCATAGTTGTCGAAAAAATTGGTGTTTCTGTCACCCGCCTCGAGCCAAATAGCTCTGCTTTTGAGCCTAAACTTTTTTTCATTTTTTAGAAGAATTTCATCCTGGATGAGTTGAAGAGAGGAATTTTTTTTCAATACTTCATCTGAAGCATACCTTGTAGAATTAGAAATGAGAATATCAGCAATTTCAATTTCTGTTTTTTTTAAAGTAGCTCTATTCTCAATGGATTTATTTTTTGTCCATAGTATAACTTCTTTCTTCAGAGCTTTTAGTTTAAAACATAAGTTATCCATCACGTTTGAAGTCCCTAGATTATCAAAGTTTTCCCAGAACCTCTTAATCATCAAACATAAATCATCCTTTTTGAGCCATGAATGGTCGAATTTGAAAGGTCTATATGTGTTCTGTGGGTTTACATCCAATTGAAGAGCAATTGGAAAATGGTCTGAAACGTTATAATGTAAAACCCAAGACTTGTAGCTAGAACTCATACCAAAAAGAGACTCTTTTAAGAGAAAATGGTCCAGTATTTTGCCAACATTTGCCCCAACTTTCTTACTTCTCCATGTAGGGGTAATTTTAGAAGGAGCTAAATCAATTCGCTGGGCATTATCAAAAAGGTCTAAAAAGTAGTCCTCCAAGAGATCTGAAGGGTCATCTGTTACCGAATTCTAAAAAGAATGAAGGTTCAGATTGATATCACCATGGCTAAAATCAGGTTCTCAATATTTAAAAGACCACTTGATACAATTCTATCCCAATACACCCTTTTGCCTTTGTATGGAGCATTAACATTAAGCAAATTAAACTATTTGTCAATTCCCCTAATATTACCTTTCAAAAGAATCCATGCACAGGTTCTAAAAAGTTTGAAAGAGCAGGTCCTAGGGTTCCAAAATGAAACCGACCCTCTCGAAAGACCCACCACGTCAATAGCACAACATTCACAATTCTTTAGTATTTTTAGAAAATATTCACAAGCTTTAAATCTCGAAGCCATGGTTTCTTGAACAAAATAGACATCTGCATTATTATTCAAGAATTGTTTTTTGAGAGCTCTGAATTTTGAGCCAGCTCACAAGCCCCTAATATTGAAATAAATATAGATCATTGGGTAACCTCTATCAAGGGATTTTTTCTCTAAGTTCCCTGTCTGTGTAACCATTGTACTCAGCTAAACGAAGTCTTTCCGATAGAGGGGTGTAACCATATTCCAATAACACATCTTTTTCCCCTTCCTCAACTGCAGATTCTACAAATAATTTTGTCTTGTTCTTCCTACGAATAGTAACATTTTGATACCTAATGGAATTTATGGGGATAACCTCATTATTTTCCACAGGGGCTGTTGGGCACCGTTTTGACCTCTTTTTGCCACTTAGATATCTTTCATTTCCCTTCATAAAACCTTCATATTGATTAGAAAAGCTTTAAAGTTCACCCATGAACCTTGGTTAAGAGGTATAATGTCATTACTTTCTAATAAATTGAGTTTTGAGACTTTTTAAGCATTTTAACTAAGATTTTTATTCAGATTACGGAATGTTCTAACTTCCCGTATTATCTCCAAAGTTGAGCATTTGCAGGACAGCTAGGCAGGAACTGGAAGATGGAGGGAAGATCCTCAATGTCCAAGGATGGATGAATTTCCAACGGATAGCTGATATGGCGCTCGCAGGTGTCAAGTCAACCACAGTCAAAGGCAACCACCTGTGCTACCACTCAGCACAATTGAAGGGCAGCTCTGATTTTGTTGAGTCTCAAGGATCTGATAGAGGATCTTGATGTCTATGTTCATTAATTAGTTTCTAGGATTATAGCATTTCCAGTTTTCTTTTAAATTTGTATAAGTACTTCACAAAACAATGAAGAAATCATCACGATTTTGGGAAGAACGCATATTGCTTCTGAACTGCATGGTTTTTACTGTTTAATTGATTTATGGTGAATACATTTCGATTTTAAGTTCTGTAATTCTTCAACTGTGTGTGAATGAGGCATTGGAGGGCCCCCATTGTTGAGTTCGCACATTCCTTTACTTGTCGGTATAGCGATTTGGGTGATTGCAGCGATTTGATTTGATGCAAGCTATTTAAATCGTGCCAGTGGTATGTTTAATCTCTGTAGGATTCAATTTTGTTATTTCAGAACAAGTTAAATCAGTTTCTAATTGGTTTCATAAAATTCCCTGTTGAAAATTGAAGGAATAACTTAGACTGCGATTTCATTGTGCTGCACATCACTTACATTTTCATGAGCTCTGTCTTTTATTTGGTTAAGTATTAAAAGAATGGTTCAGACTGTGATTTTACTATGCTATACATTGCTGCTCATTTAAAGATAAAGTGTTAGAACAATTATAAATTATGAACACTGTCCTGTAAGGGAATTTAATGGTTAATTGTTCATTCAGCGCTGGAATATTAGACAGAACCTTGTAATCTGTATCTTAGGGTTAGAGTTATTTTTTAATTGCTTTTACTATCTCAGTTCTTTCACCAATAGATTGTTTTCATAAATAGATTGCTGTGTACTTAAAAAAAAACAAACAAAGTTATCCCTGTAAAAGGATTTTTGTATCTTTAAGTTACAGTATTTTTAATCTGCCAGTAGGTTTAATTCACAGACAATCAGCTTATCCAAACAAGTCTGGCTCTAAGTCCTAAAACTTGGATATGCCTCTAAGCTTACTGACTCGGATTGATATAAATTTAAGGTATGATTTGCATTAGCAGACCAGAGCCCTACATTTTGGCGTCATTGTCGGGGAGGCATTGTAGAAGCAGGCTTAGGAACTTTAGTTTTCTAATAAAAACAAAAATTCCAAACAAAAACACATAATAGGTTTTACTTTTATGTCAAGACTAAGAGACGAGAAAGGAAGATTTCTTAAAAAACCCCCAAAAACAGAAGTAACAGGAGCTTCTCTTCCAAAAGGATTCATCTCAACAGTGGGTACTTCTAAAATGGCTGAGGAAGAAACAACAAAAGGACCAACTGCAGAACAGAGAAGGGAATATGAGAGGATGTTGGAAATAGAAAACAAACGTAGACAAGAGAGAAGAGAAGAAGAAAGGTGACATGAAAGAGAAGAAGAGAGGAGACATGAAAGGGAAGAAGAAAGGAGACAAGAGAGGGATGAAAGAATTGAAGGAGATCAGGAAGCCACTTTTAAATTCCCCATTCTGGACACTAGTATCATCTTAGGGGAAGAGGTAAAAATGAAGAACATCCCACCATCTGTCTTACCAAACTTTTATGGCATGACTTCTGAAGATCCTGACTCTTTTCTATTTGAGTTTGATATCTTGTGCCGAACTTATGGATACACTGATGACACCCATAAGTTTCGTCTTTTCCCTGCTACCCTCAAAGTAGCTGCCTTGAAATGGTTCATGGGCTTAGGAGAGCATTCTATTACTAGCTGGGATGAGATGAGGAAGATCTTTCTTTGGAAATATCAGGCATATTACAGATCGAAGGACCGAAAAGATGACATTTTTGGAATGACTCAACAGGAAGATGAGAGCTTGGAAGAGTATTTGGAAAGATTTTCATATAACCTACAGAAATCTACATACAATTCTTTAACACCAGAGATGATTAGAACAATATTTCTGAAAGAAATAAAAGAAGAGTATTTAGATATTTTGAATGTTATGGGAAAAGGTGACATTTCTTACCTTCCTTTTGATGAGATACAAGATTTATGTCAGAAATATTCGAGAGGGAAGGCTAGGACTGGAAAAAGGGACATCATTACCAAAGTAAACAAGTCTGCATACAGTGGTATTTCTAGGGCTGAGCTTGGAAATCTGCTAGAAGATTTCAAGACTGATTTATTGAGCACATTAGGTACACAGGTCGAAGTAGCAAAAACCAAGAAGAGACAAGAACAACAAGACCAGCAAGATCAAGCTTTGTCTATCTTTTGTCCTAAATGCAGAAAGAAACACCCACTCAAGGAATGTCCTTTAAATGCTGTTGAAATTTGTGGTTTATGTACTTTTAATCACAAAATTGATGATTGTCCTAGACTGAAAGAATTGCAGGCAGCTCAAATGGAGGAGAATCAAATCGTGGAGTCTCTCTACTTTATGGGACAACGAAGACCTTGGCAGCCATGATTCTCAGGTATGACTCAAGACCCTATACAACAATTTCATACAAATTATCAAACCCCTGTTCAGAATTCATGGAGTGCACCCATGCCCTGGCAAACCTGGTCTCGTCCATTAGCCCAATCTGCTCCAAATTGGAGAGGTTATGCCCATGGTAACCAGACGTACTAGCAAGCCTATTTTTATCCCTATCAACAACCTTCAGCCTATCCCCAATACCAGCAGCATCAAGTCCAAGCCCCATCTTTCCAAGTCCCATCTTTTCAACAACCCAACATCATGACTCCTCAATTGGGTCCACCACCTCAACAGCTTCAATTGCCATCCAATCAGCCTCCACCTCGGCCTACTCAACTGCCAGCTCAGCCAATTCCAAATCCAAATAATAAAACAGACAAACCCATGTACAATGTTGATGATGGATCACTTCCCTACTCAATTCTTCCATTGCAAAATATCAATTTAAGGTCTGGGAAAACTTTACAAAAAGAATCTCCTGTTATCTTAAAATAACAAACAGAAAATGAGAAAACTCCAAAAAAATTAAATACAGAAAAATCTCAGTCAAAAAATCATAATAAAAAAGGAAAAACATTAGTATCATATGAGCCTCCGTTTCCAGAAAGGTTGGTCAAAGAAAAACCTTCAATTTCCTTACCTGATTTTGATGTTTTGAATGAGTTAACAAATGTATATGTCAAAATTCCTTTACTGCAGGCTATAAAGGACATTCCAATTTACACTAAAGAAGTTAAGGAATTATGTCTTAATAAAAGGAAGAAGGATCCATAAAAAATTCATGTGGTAGGCAATCTAGCAGGACTAATGTCTAACACTGTTTTCATTGAAAAGTATATGGATCCTAGGATTCCAATGGTTACAATTACTATTAATAATTTTTCAATTCCAAAAACATTGATCAATTTAGGTGCTGCCATTAATGTTATGACACTTGAGACAATGGAATACCTTCATTTAACAAATCTCAGACCAACCACAACAGTCTTGGAATTAGCTGATAGGTCTAAAATTACACCTAAAGGGGTCTTAGAAGATATCACTGTTTCTTTACACTCCTGGGAGTATCCTGTTGATTTTATAGTGCTTCAGCCAAAGTCTAACCTAGGAGGTCACCCTTTGATTCTTGGCAGACCATGGCTGGCAACAGCAGATGCCTTCATAGGGTGTAGGTCAGGAAGTATGCTCATTTCACATGGGACAGAAAGAAAACAAATTGCACTTTGCCCTTCTGCCAAAAGACCTTCTACATTAGATCAACTGTCATGGATTAATGAGACTAAAAGACAAGAAGAAGAAGTGATTCAGCCTGTCCTGAGCATCAGTCAGTTCTTTGATTTTCAGGAAGAGAACCATGAAGATTTGTTAGATTATTTTATTGCTGAACCTGATATTTCTGAAGAATTAAGAGATATGCAATATGTTGCGGCCGATCAAGTTTTGGGTTATAATTTTCAGGAAAATTGCACAGTACATTCTCTAGCATTGGAACTTCATAATATCTTTAATGTTCATTCAATCACAGATATGCACAGTAAGACAATTGAAATCAGTCCAGGAAAACAGTTGAATATAAGTGCACATCTTACTACATCACAGGAAGCACAATTGATTACACTGCTGAATAAACATTCCCATGCTTTTGCTTGGGAGTACATTGATATGCTAGGTATT
The DNA here is from genome assembly GCA_001517045.1 of Pseudotsuga menziesii. Lineage (NCBI taxonomy): Eukaryota > Viridiplantae > Streptophyta > Pinopsida > Pinales > Pinaceae > Pseudotsuga > Pseudotsuga menziesii. The sequence goes on along the minus strand of LPNX010098981.1, from coordinate 2,575 downwards.
CATCATGAGACATGCACTCACCATATTTACACAGATGATAAAATCAGACCTCTTAGACAACCGCAACGCAGAATGAATCCTATACTAAAAGAAATAGTCAAAGAAGAGCTGCAGACGCTGTTAAAAGCAGGGTTTATCTACCCCATCTCCGACAGCCAATGGGTCTCTCCCTTGGTTGTTGTTCCTAAAAAGAATGGTAAATGGCGTATATGTGTGGATTACAGGGAATTAAATAAGGAAACATTAAAAGATTACTTTCCATTGCCTTTCATTGATCAAGTGTTGGATACCCTAGCTGGCAAAGAATACTTTTCTTTTTTATATGGTTTCAGTGGGTATAATCAAATTAGTATTGTGACAGAAGGCCAGGACAAAACCACCTTTACATGTCCCTGGGGCACCTATGCCTACAAGGTTTTACCTTTTGGCTTATGTAACGCCCCAGCTACCTTTCAGAGGGCAGTCCTGGCCATCTTCGCAGACCTAATTCATGAGTGTGTTGAAATTTACATGGATGATTTTACTGTGTATGGAAGTACCTTTGAGGATTCCTTGGCAAATCTGGAGAAAATTTTAAAAAGGTGTCTTGACTCAGATCTTTCCCTCAGTAATGAAAAATGTTTTATGATGATGATTGAAGGGATAGTTTTAGGACATCACATTTCTGCATCTGGTATAAAAGTAGATCCTGATAAAATTCAAATTATTGACAATTTATCTGAACCAACAACTCAAACAGATGTAAGAATCTTTTTACGGTATGCAGGCTATTATCGTTGATTTATTGCAAATTTCAGTAAGATAGCTCTGCCATTGTTTAAATTGCTTTCCAAAGATGTGAATTTTCATTGGGATACTGATTGTCAATCTGCATTTCAGACACTTAAGGAGAAGCTCTCAACTGCACCCATTTTAAGGGGACCAAATTGGGCATTACCTTTTCATATTTCTACTGATGCCTCTGCTACTGCAATAGGGGCCTCATTGGGCCATAAAGAACATACTTTGACTTATGCAATCTATTTTATAAGTAAAAATCTGACACCTGCAGAGTTAAACTATACAGTCACTGAAAAGGAAATGTTGGCGGTGGTTCATGCTGTAAATAAGTTCTGTCATTACATAACTGGTTATGAAATTTTTGTCCATACAGATCATTCAGCCTTACAATATTTAATGAACAAGTCTATCACTAATGGTCGGATTACTAGATGGTTGTTATTAATGCAAGAATTCAACATCATTGTTCTAGATCGACCTGGACGAGAAAATCAAGTGGCAGACTTCCTGTCTTGCTTACACAATACGGGTGAGGTTGTTCCTATTTTAGATAGTTTTCTTGATGAACACCTGTTTGCAATTTCTGTCATCACACCTTGGTATGCTGATATTGCCAATTACTTATCATCAGGCCAATTACCACCATCTATGACATCTAAAGAAAAGAAAAAGATAATTAAACAAAGTGCTAGGCATATATGGGTTAATGGTGACCTCTTTTACACAGGATATGGCCTAATTATAAGACGATGTGTATTCTGGGATGAAGTCTTAGATATTTTAAAAGCATGTCATGATGAACCGTGTGGTGGCCATTTTGCAGATAAAAGGACAGCATACAAGATACTCAATCTGGGGTATTATTGGCCTACTATTTTCAAAGATGCTAAGAGGTATGTTAGAAGTTGTGATACTTGTCAACGAATGGGACGGCCAGTCCGGTCTGATGAAATGCCACTCCATCCCCAAATCCTCATTGAACCATTTGAAAAGTGGGCCCTTGACTTCATTGGTCCAATTAATCCACCATCACAAGGGAAGAAGTACATTTTGGTCTGTACGGACTATGTTACTAGGTGGGTAGAGGCCAAACCTTTACCGAGAGCCACAGAGCAGACAGTGGTAAAATTTCTTTTTGAAGAGATCTTCGTCAGATTTGGGGTACCTAGAGAAATTGTAACTGATCAAGGTGCCCAGTTTACTTCCAAACTAGTGCAGGAGATAGCAGAAAAGTACAAGATCAAGCACAGAAAGTCCACCCCTTACCATCCACAAGCAAATGGACAAGTGTAATCTACAAACAAGACCCTAGAAGGCATCATCACCAAAACTGTTCAGATGCATAGGAAGGATTGGTCAGCAAAGCTTACTGAAGCTTTATGGGTATACCGGATCACTTGGAAAAATAGTACTGGTTTTTCTCCTTACCATCTTGTCTACGGTAAGCAAGTCCTCCTCCCTATAGAGTTTCAAATTCATACCTTCAAGTTAGCAGCAGATTTGGGTATGGATCTTTCTGAGGCTCAGGCAGAAAGAATACTTCAGTTAAATCAGTTAGATGAGATGAGACAGGCTGCCATAGAACACAATATTCTGATACAACAGCAGAGAGCTCAATGGCATGACAAATTTATCAAAAAGAAGCAATTTTACATCGGTGACTCGACACTATTGTTTGACTCAAATTTTAAAGATTTTAAAGCCAAATTCACAACTCACTGGCTTGGTCCATATGAGATTGTTGAAGTATATGATAATGGTTCAGTTAAACTTCAAACCATAGATGATGAAGCAC